>JAOTRH010041668.1:0-20146 GCA_034768845.1 Heliamphora exappendiculata
TCCCACCCCCCCCACCCCCCACCCCCCGTGCTGCCATGCGGGGGTAAGTTGGTATGTGATGTAACTACCTGGGGTATGCTCCTTGGAAACATGCACATTTTATTTTTTTTATGTTATAATTAATTACCAAAAAAAAATGAAGAGTGCAATGCAAATCCATTTTCCCAACCCGATTATAAATTAACCAAACAAATTTCGAGGGGTACCATTACGTTCCCGTACGTTAGGCTCCCATACACCAACGTTCCCGATCACGGCAGTGTTTAGAGGGCGTTCGGCTCAAGACATGGCACGGATCAAGACGTAACACGGCTCAGGATGTACATGGCCCAAAGTCATTCAAATCCAACACAATAATTTAAAAGGCACCATTACGTTTCCGTACGTTAGCATTCCCAATCACTGCGGCTTATAGCGGCAGTTCGGCACAAGACGTGATACGGCTCAGGACATAACATAGCTTAGGACGTACATGTCCCAACGTTAACATGTCTTATACAATAATTTGAATGGAAACATTACGTTCCCGTATGTTAGGTTCACGTACGTCAGCGTTCCCAATCACTGAGGCTTATACCGGTAGTTCGGCTCAAGACGTGATATGGCTTAGGACGTAACATAACTTAAGACATATATGGCCCAAAGTTAACAAGCTAACACCATAATCTGAACAGCACCGTTAGGTTCTCATACGTCAGCGTTCCCAATCACTACGGCTTATAGCGACAGTTCGACTCAAGAAGTGATATGGTTAGGGGCATAACACGGCTCAGGACATACATGGCCCATTGTCAACACCCCCATCAACTCAGACTCACCAATTAAGACAAAAAGGCCTGTCTTCCCCCATGTCAACGATATCAATATACAACTCAAAGATATATAAGGGGTTACCCACAAGATGTCTCCAGTGCCACAATTACAATGCTCACGGTATAACACCTTATATTATGATGTACAACTTAATAATAGCATGGAATGAAACTAAACATGGTAAGACATACAAACCAACATAACATAAAGAACAAGTCTTTAAAGCACTAAGTACAAACATGTGAAGCATAAGTTGAAATTCTCAAGACTTGGGTCAAACTTGATGGAATGAGTTCTAATTATCGTGCATTCACTTAAAAATACTAATTAACTAATTCAAATCAATTAAAATTTTCAAGACTTGGGTCAAACTTGATGGAATGATTTCTAATTATCGTACATTCACTTAAAAATACTAATTAATTAATTCAAATCAATTATTATATAAGACTCAGGTCCCACGACAAAAGGTACTCAAATCACACTTAGCAACGTTTAAGGCCAAATTTGAGTATTAAATTTAAAGGGTCGATAGTGTTTTGGGGCATCTAGAATTGGATTTATGTGATGATTTTTAAACTCTATTTAGATAAAAATATTTTCTGCAACTTTTATCTTTAACCCTAGGGCCAAAGCCTAAGGCAAATGGATGATCAAACATTCTAAGTGAAAATAATTCAGCACTTTCCTCAAAATTTTACTGAATATATGCATCTGTTGGTCTCAATTTTGGAGTATCAAATCAACTCCAAATGAGCCCATGTTGCGATATGTTTTAGTTAAGCATGTCCCCTACAAGTTTTATAAAGGGTTCTAGGGGTGATCGTTTGAAACAAGTTGAGGATATATGCCATTTTGTAAAATTAGTTCTATCAGCCGCCAAACCCTTAGCAAAATTGGTTTTTGACATAATGTTTGAAATGGTTTTGAAAGACTTTCCTGAGGAATCTAGGTCTGATATTTGGATAGGAATTAGTTCAATATGTTACCTACAATATTCATGTGGACCACTTTTGGATTAGGTCACTAAAAATAGGGGTTTTTGGCTATACAAAAATATGTGACAGAAGTGTCCTTTAAGGGCTGAAACACAACAGAGCGTTTTAAAGGGGTTTTAACTTATCAAAGCTCACTATTTTGTGCTAATTTTTGGTGGGAATCTATCAATACATGTTATCAACAACCTTTATTTTTTTGTCAAAGCTCAGATCTCATTATAAACTAGGTTTTTTAGGTCAGTATTGTTGACTGGTCTGAAAATACTACACTTTGATAGAATTGCAATATCTCAAATTCTACTAACTTAAATGAGTTAAAACTAACTTTGGATGACTGATAACACAAAAAGATAAATATGCACATAAAGAACATGCTTTGATTAATTTTCTACGTTGAGTTATGAAGTTTCAAAGATCATGGCAGAAACATCAAAGTTCTCAAAACTTAGGTTCCTTTATGTTCAAGGCCCCTACTTATGATATGTCAAGATTTTGTTCTATTTCTTTGCATGCTTGTATTTTAGACATGAAACCAAGGTTCCAGCACACTTTTAAGTCATCAAACTCAAAAATAATAACACACAACTCCATCTCATATTATTTAAGAACACAATAGCTCATATTTCTCAACTATGGCGCCTTTTCGATTTGTTTTTAGTTCTCGAGTTTTAAGGTATTTAGAGAGATGAGTTGAGAAATATTTTGGGTGATATTAGACATAAGATTTAGATGTTTCACTTACTTGTTGGAGGGCTCAAAGGGTGGTAGTATGGAAGGACTTAGCTTTAAAACGAAACACCTCTCCATGATTTCCTTGGCTCCTTCTTCTTTCTCTCCTTCTTTCCAACCTTTCTCTCCCAAGCTTGTATGAACACTCAAGAGTACTCACAATCTGGTCTCCCTCTCTCCCTCGAACAAAAATAATGAAGGGGGAAGTGGTGTTTGGCTTGGTTTTATAGGAAAAAATGAGAGGGAACAAAATAATCACACTTCAGTACTTTTTCTTCTCCTTCACATGGGATTATTCCATTTGATGCAAGTTTTGAGGAAACATATCAGATTTGGTGGAGGGAATTCGGACAGGGTCAGTTTGGGGAGACAAAAATCTGATCCCACATCAATCAAGGGGTTTTATATTGGTTTTCGTGCCCTTTCGTGCAAGAAAATACTTTAAAAGTTAATTTGATGTATCTTTTTGGTGTCTTTTTCTATTGAAAGTTATTATTTTAGTATGTTTATGATAGATTTAGTATTTTCATGAATTATTATAATTTTCATATCAATTGATTAAATAGATGTAGTCTTTTAAGTCAAATTAAGTTAGTTTGGCAAAATATGGCTTTTGGACTTATTTTAGTGTGTATGAACTTTAATAATAATTCATTTGCTTCTACTAGCGTTTCATATCATATTATTATGTATATTACTTATTTAACAAGTGTTGGATCATCACAATGCTTGATTTGACACCTTTCTCATCTTTTTAAGCTTAAAAAAAGCAAAAAATTACTTTTTAGCACAACTTCCAAGGTTGTCGGCCACTAAGGGGTATTTTTGTTATTTTTGATATTATTTTGTCTTTTTCTACTTAATTGAACTTAAATTCTTAATTTAGGGTATCCATGTGTCAAAATTTAGATTTTTAAGACTTTTTGCTATACTAAGGGAAAAATGGTCATTTTACCATAATTATGAGAATTTTGATTTTTTAATTAATTATTTCATGATAATAAATTAATTTAGAAGTTTGGAAGATTCTTTGGGTGTTAAGATTTTATTACTTGAGTTTTGGACCTTTTTAGGGTTTCTAGATCGAACTTAGGGCTTCGAAACTCTTTCGTGCTCTATGGCCTTGTGGGCTATTCATTACTAATACTAAGGTCCGAGCAGGGTCGTTACAAACTACCCCCTTAAACAAATTTTGTCCCTTAAATTTCACCCCATACTTCATCGTTTGAAAGGTTGGGGATGATTTGCTAGCATTGTGCCTTCTCATTTTCAAGTTGGCTTTCTCACTTTGGTGGTGTTGTCCTAAAGTTTCTATTAATAGAATCTCTTTTTTTAGAGCACCTTGCTTGGGATCTCTACTGATCCTTTCTCAAAATTACGTCCTTGTATTCCCATATAACTCGTGGTAACTCTGTGGCTGAGATTGCATTTTTATCGGTGAGCACGTAAGCTAATCTTCAATTGAAGTTACCTTAATCTTCATACCTTTGCGTTACTCGGTGTCAGGGTTTCACATCGTTCTCCTTAAATCCGTAAAATAGTGCCATTTTTTACTCATGCTCATTTCTTCTTCTGTTAATAATTGATGATAGCGTGATGTCCAGAGGGCTAGTCCATTCGCTTGTCAGTTGTTTGGTCTTCTACTAGCCATTTAGAATAGGTGTGGATAAACCATCGGACTTTGACTGCGTAGTCCCACGTTACTTTTAAGTTCCGTAGAATTTTCATTGTACTTCCACGTGCCACATTCTTACGGGTCCCATGCGAGCTTTTTCAGTGATTAGGAACCTTCGTATAGGCCTCCGTTAGAGATGTTGCATGAGCTCCTACTTAGCAGTTCTTGCAGTCGGGGTTATTGATATTCAAAACACGTTAAGCACGGGCGTTGACAGACATTCTGTGTTGTAACTCTAGGTAGAGGTCTACCTTATGACTTGATGATGCGCCAGGTGGTTCTTCTGAGGATGTGCATGATTCGAGTTCCTCTTGAAAGCGCTAAAATATAATAACTATCATTTTTCATTAATCTAGATCTCAAGAGAGGCAACCTGGGGTGGTGAGTGATCAAGCGTTTAGCTGAGGATTTCGAATGATGTACTAAACTACACGAAATGTGGCTAGAGGTTAAAATAGCTTAGGGAAGGTGAATAAGTCTTTTACCGAGATTCAAGGGAAGATTCCCAGATGGTTCAAAAGATAGGTTGTATGAGGTCAAATGGTCACAGTTAAGGTTGTCATCGTTGAGACAAATTGAGAGGTCATTTGGGGTTCAAATGTAGGTGAAATAACAGGAGGATAGTGAACAATACTTAAACAAATGTCCTTGGAATTAATCCAGTACAATTAGTTTCTGATAAAGAAATGTTAAGAAATGGGCAGCCAAACTACAAATTTACCCTAAAGTTACGTCGGCCTAACGTACTTCAATTGAAGCATCTAAGTCTACTTCCCTAGTAAAGATTTCAAGAGTGTACAAAGAATTCACAAATCACTGCAACAGATTGTGGTTTTGAAATTGAGAGAAAATGAACGATGGAAAAAGATTTTATCAATGTTGAAAGTTTGGAACGGGTAATTAACAAAGAATTGATATCGAGTTCTACAAAGAAAAGTTAATTAAAAGACGATGGGTTGAATTGGTGGAGAATCAAATGTGAATACCGGTCATTATCAAGGCATGAACACTTAAGGATAAGGGTATTTTCTATGATTGAATTTCTAATAGGGTTACCAACAAGACTTGGTGCATAAAGGTTACCGACGAACGACACTTGAGGGTATCGATGAGGACCGATGATATAAGAAGGAAGAACATACAAAAGAACTTCAAAAAGTTGATACAAGGGCTTGGGGTAAATGAGAAAATGACTTATAAAGATGAAGTTGCAGGGTTCTAACAGTGTCTCTCGAGGTGATATCTAAAACTTCTCTTTATATGTACTTCTGTCTGCCCTCTTAAAATAAGATAACTCATTGCATGAATCTCTGATCTTCGATCAAGATGCCTTTACTCGTCTTTTGCATGTAGATTCCTTGCTGTTCCCGTGCTCAGTAGTGTCCTAACACAACTTGCTTTAAGACTTAAACGTGAAATATTTTTGTTCATATAATGCATAGATGATAATAATAATTATTACAACGCATCCTACAGAGTTTCTACGCAATAGAACTCATGGTTTTCCATAATCCAAGGCCTGAAGGTTTACTAAACCTGGGCTCTGATACCAACTATGACGTCCTATCCTCCGGGCACGTCAGGACATATATAAATACAAATAAAGGGTTATTTTAGCCATTTATTCATATTTATATATTATAAATATTACATCATAAAGGAGTTTGAACTGATTAAAAGGTAATAGCGATTGCAGTTTTACCAAAATTTTTTAAAAATTACAGTAAGCACAGGGAAACTGAACAAAAGAACAAAAGGCGAAGATTCAAATCTTCAGCAAGCATTATCGAGGTCTGCTGGCTCCTGCCATTCAACCTGTTCTTCAATTCTGTCTTCTTCTTTGAGGGTAACTTCCTCAAAGAATTTCTCAACCTCACCTATGGCACGAATGACATGAGCCAAAGCCCAGAAGAAAACAATCTAAACTTTCTAACCGTTCTCACGGAAAAATATTGCCACAATGCATTTCATACAACTCTTAAAGCATTTATAAATCAAGGAGACAGGCAAAGATATAAATACATTCTAACCATTCTCACGGCAAAATATCACCACAACGCATTTCATACAACACTTAAAGCAGTTATAAATCAAGGAGACAAGCAAAGATATAAATACAATAGACAGATAAGTCTTAAACAACATATTAAGTAGGAAATGAAGAGTGTAATGCAAATGCGTTTGCCCAACCCGATTATAAATCAACCAATTGAATTTTGAGTGGAACCATTACGTTCCCGTACGTTAGGCTCCCATACACCAACGTTCCCAATCACAGCGGCGTATAGCGAGCGTTCGGCTCTAGACGTAAAATAGCTCAAGACATACATGACCCAAAGTCATTCATACTCAACACAATAATTTGAAAGACACCATTATATTCCCGTACGCTAGCGTTTCCAATCACTACAGCGTATAGCAGTAGTTCGGCTCAAGACGTGAAATGGCCCAAGACGTAACACGACTCAGGACGTACATGTCCCAACATTAACATATCTAATACAACAATTTGAATGGCACCATTACATTCCCGTACGTTAGGTTCCCGTACGTCAGCGTTCCCAATCACTGCGACTTATAGCGACAATTCGACTCAAGACGTGATACGGCTCTGGACGTATATTGTGAGACACTGAACCGTTTTCTTTTTTTGGTGTTTTTGGAAGCACGTTGCGTGTTTTCATTTGAGCATATTTTTACTGCTTTTGTTGCATGATCGGGCTTAGATATGCATGCGGGGTAGGTTCCCGGGGCCGTGGGCCATTCTGGTGCGAATTTTAAAAATTAAAAAAAAAAGATATTTTGGAGACCTATAAATATCTGGAGTTAGATATTTTCAAAAGATATTTTCAAAACTTAACTCCTAAGTTTCCCATTTTCTCTCAGCCTTCTCTCTAACGTCTCGGGGGCTCGGTTTTCAGCGATCCAATAGCGGATCCTTGCTTTGGGCACGGTGGGCTACGCAACCATCTGGTTATAATTTCATTTTAACGAAGCACAGTTTTGCACGTGGATTGAGGCATCAAATTTTGAATTCACCGAGGTAGGATTCTAGACTTGTATGTTGTATAAGGGTGCTATGGGTAATTGGGTGTCTTTTTACCGATTAGATTGCTGTAGAACTGAGTTTGTAGTAAGTTCAATTTTTGGGCTAAAAACCTATTTTTCGTCGATTTCATGGATGGAATCGGGTGTCAGGTGTTTCTGTGGTGGTCTTTATAGTAGGCCTGGGCGTGTGTATGTCCGTGGGTGTTGGATTGGTGTTTAGAGGCTTCGATTTGGGGTTTAGATGTTGAAACCCGTAGCTCAAAACCAGTTTTTACCTGAGTTCAGTCGACCGAACCTGGGGGTTCAGTCGATTGAAGCTTGGATCTTGGGTTCGGTCGACTGAACCGTGTGTTTTGGCATTTTGTGAGATTCCAATAGGCTGTTCGGTCAACTGAAGGTTGGGGTTTGATCAACTGAAGTCCTAAGCTTTGGGTTGATGGTTCGGTGGTTGGGTTTTGGTTTCCAATTGGTGTTCTTCGGTATTCAATTGATTAATTTATGGGAATTAGTTGATTCAAATATCTTTGGGTCCCTTTTGGGGTTCGGTTGGTTGTGTCGTGGTTTCGGGGGTCGTGTGGTAACCTCGTGTGTTCGTGTTGATGCCATCCTCGAGAATGATGAGTTGGTGAGATGTGGGTGTTGGTTATGTGTTGAGTGTTTGGGCCCGTGGTTCCCCTCGGGAAAGGGTCTTGGATTGAGAAATCATGAGGCTTTTGGGTTTTTAATTAGCCTTCGGGTTAGGCTTGATTGTTATATGTGGCTATGTGCTTTTATAAAGGGCTTTATGCATGTTATTTATGCATGGATTATATAATGTGATTTACATGGTTTTTGATAGCATTATGTGTAACGTGGTTTATGATACGTAGTGATAATACGTGATTTTATGGATTTAAATCCTGATTCGGTTATGCATAATTGTAGGGAATGAGATAGATGGTTATGTTAGCTCTGGCTGACGGTGATTACCTTAGGGTTACGACCCTTCGATTAAAGTCCGAGAAGATTACGTTAGAGTTACGACCCTTCGGTTAAAGTCCGTAAAGAGGTATTAGATAGGGCTACGGTCCCTCGGTGAAAGTTCGTAAAGAAGCATTGATGGGGGCTATGGTCCATCGGTAAAAATCTAAGAAAATACATCGATTGCATGAACTACATTATGGGACAGATAGACCAGTTTTTAGATTATTTTTAAGAGTTGTGTGAATCGCGATCTACAAACCCTTTTTCAACTATTTTCAAGGCTCTTATGAGTGAATTAAAACATGGTTTGTATCCTCGCTTTCCCTTGCATGTGAAACTATTTTTTTTAAGGCTTGAAAGAGAGTCTAAACCTGTACTTCGATTTCCTAGCATGTTTTGTTTATATTGCATGCTTGTCTAGTTTCTGGTGAGCCTTGGCTCACGGTGTGGGATAAATATTTTCAATTACCGATCACGCGCACTGATTCGGGGTTGCTGATTGGGAGCAGAAGAGTTATAGTCTTCCTTTTTGTCTTTCTGTTACAGGTATATTGTAACATGTTTTTCCAATGTTGGAACCGTGTAGTGTAAGCTTTTGGCGTTGAAGCCGTGTAATGTATGCCGTTTGGCATTTATATACAATGCATGTATGGTTTATTTTGAGAGTGTATTCTTGGGTTAGTTGTTTGTGGGTGTTTTACGAGATCCAAAGTTTAGGGCGTGATAGATTGGTATTAGAGCTCTGGGTTCAAATACCTAAGAGCTGTGAGAAGAGGGTGCGTTCTCGTGTGAGGTTGATTACGTGTGCTTGATTGCATGTGTTTAAATGCTTTGATAACCTGATCATGTCAGCATGTTTGATACATGAATGATGTGTATATGTGAGCATGGGGATGGAACTGTGGGATTGATTAGTTCTGTCTTTGAGCATTTGGATTAACAAACTTAGGAGCTAAGTTAGAAACGTGTTTAGCTGACGTGATTTCTAGCAGAGAATCTGAGTAGGTTATCCAGATTAACGCGTCATTCTTGTCGATTTTCCTCGGTATGTGGGGTTTATTTATCATGAACCTTTGTGCTTATGTGTTAGCATGCTTATGTGGTTAAGCGTTTTCATTCATCCTATGTGTTGCGCTCGTGTGTTGTTGTCTTTTATATAGACGTGATGTCTGCGAGACGAGGGCGAGGCCGTGGTCGAGGCTGTGGCTATGCTGTTGGCCAAGGGGATGTTCCTATCCCTGATGTTGGGCATGCAAATGCTCGCCAAGGACCTATTGACATGGTAGAGTTGGTGCGTACGCTTGTGGGTTCCATCGGCCAGTTGGTTGAGACCGGTCAGGAGAGAGTGGGAGTACCTGAGGCAAGAGCTACAGTAGTGATGCGGGAGTTCAGGCGCATGGATCTGCTTACTTTTGCTGGAAATCCTAATCCTATTGTGGCGACAGAGTGGCTGGAGTTGGTGATACGGATCCTTGACACACTGCAGATTGTGGAGGATGAGTTGCGGGTTTCTTTTGCCACCTTTCAGCTGAGGGGTGCTGCTCACGCTTGGTGGAAATATGCCAGGACTATTGCATGAGTTATTTGGGCATCTTTTACAGGAGTGTTTCTGAAAAAATACTTCCCAGCTTCGAGGAGAGATTTGTACAGGGAGGAGTTCTACACTCTTACCCAGGGGGCCATGGATGTTATGCAGTACGAGGCCAAGTTTACGAGCTTGTCTTGGTTTGCACTGGAGTTGGTGAGCACAGATGATCTGCGTTCCATGAGGTTTGACCGGGGTTTGAGACCGACGATCAGGGAGTGTGGTTGTGTTGGGACTACGGGTGTTCACAGAGCTGGTAGAGGTAGCAACAAGGGTGGAGAACACCATGATTGAGTTTCGGGCTTCTAGGGAGGCCAGGACACCGCATAGTGGGACAGAGGTGCAGACAGGTGGGCGTTCCAGTAAGAGGTAGAGGTCCTCTGGTCCTAGCTTTCACCCATCTGGATTACCACAACCGTTTTCAGCACCAGCACCATCAGTGGCTTCATCTGGGAGGCTAGAGCCGAGGGAGTTGATTTGCTATCAATGCAGGCAGCCGGGGCATCGTGTGTCAGAGTGCCCGCAGCTGAGGCAGTCCCAGGGTTCATGGAGTAAGTCACATGGGAGGGAATATATTTTCTATGGATGTGGCCAGCACGGACATATTCGCAGGGACTGTCCCCAGAGGGAGAGTGCGCCAAGTACAGTGGGCACACCAGAGGGTTTGTATGTGCGGGACTGGCAGCAGCATCCAGTAGTTCAGACTTCCCGAGTGACGACAGGTGGGGGTGCTTCAGTTCAGTCGGTATGACAACCGACCGTGTCGGGTGGCAGACAGGATAGAGTGGTATTGCCCCGAGTGTATTCACTTGTAGCTCCTAGTTCTTTGAGGGCACAGACAACACGTGATGATGCGAATGCAGATCTCTCTCCACTGCACTGAGGTACTTTCTGGGTTGCAAGCTTCGGGCCAGTTTCTTTGTTGCATCTGTTTGGGAGTTGGTGTTGGATCAGCGAGTGGTGTGCTGTGTTGAGGTAGTGGTTGTTGATGATGTGAGGTTGCGGTGAGTTGTAGATCTCGAGTCTTTGAGATAGTTGGCCATTGTTTAGGATACTTGACCGTGATTAACTATATCCTAGGAATGGTTTGGCTAACCATCTCGTGTACCTATGTTGATTGTGATCCTCGGGTTATTTCTTTGACCTTGAGTTGAATTTCAAAGGCGAAATTCCTTTAAGGGGGTAGAGTTGTGAGACCCTGAACCATTTTTTCGGCATTTTTGGACGCGCATTACGTGTTTTCATTCGAGCATATTTTTACTGCTTTTGATGCATGATCGGGCTTAGATATGCATGCGGGGTTGGTTTTTGGGGTCGTGGGCCGTTGTGGTGCAAATTTCAAATTTAAAAAAAAAAAAATATTTTGGAGATCTATAAATATCTAGAGTTAGATATTTTCAAAACATAACTTCTAAATTTCTCGTTTTCTCTTTGCCTTCTCTCTAACTTCTCGGGGGCCCAGGGCTCGATTTTCAGCGATCCAACAGTAGATCCTTGCTTTTGGCGTGGTGGGCTACGCAACCATCTGGTCAAAATTTTATTTTAACAAAGCTTAATTTTGCACGTGGATCGAGGAGTCGAGTTTTGAACTCACCGTGGTGGGATTCTTGACTTATATGTTGTATAAGGGTGTTATGGGTAATCGGGTGTTTTTTTACCAGTTAGATTGCTGTAGATTTGAGTTTATAGTAAGTTGAGTTTTTAGGCTAAAAACTTACTTTTTGTCGATTTCGTGGATGGAATCGGGTGCCGGGTGTTTCTGTGATGGTCTTGGTAGTAAACCTGGGCGTGTGTATGTTCGAGGGTGTTGGATCGGTATTCGGAGGCTTTAATTTGGGGTTTAGATGTTGAAACCTGTAGCTCGGAACCAGTTTTTGCCTGAGTTCAGTCGACCGAACCTGGGGGTTCAGTCAACTGAAGCTTGGATCTTAGGTTCGGTCGACTGAACTGTGGGGTTCAGTCGACTAAACCGTGTGTTTTGGCATTTTGTGAGATTCTAGTAGGCTGTTCGGTCGACTGAAGGTTGGGGTTCGGTCGTCTGAAGTCCTGGGCTGTGTCAATGGTTCGATGGTTGGGTTTTGGTTTCCAATTGGTGTCCTTTGGTAGTCAATTGATTAATTTATGGGAATTAGTTGATTCAAATACCTTTGGGTCCCTTTTGGGGTTCGGTTGGTTGTGTCGTGGTTTCGGCGGTCGTGTGGTAACCTCGTGTGTTCGTGTTGATGCCATCCTCGGGGATGATGAGTTGGTGAGATGTGGGAGTTTGTTATGTGTTGAGTGTTTGGGCCCGTGGTTCCCTTCGGGAAAGGGTCTTTAGTTGTGAAATCATGAGGATTTTGGGTTTTTAATTGGCCTTCGGGCTAGGCTTGATTGTTATATGTGGCTATGTGCTTTTATAAAGGGCTTTATGCATGTTATAACAGTAGATTATTTATGCATGGATTATGTAATGTGATTTACATGGTTTTCGATAGTGTTATGTGTAACTTGGTTTGTGATACGTAGTGATAATATGCGATTTTATACATTTAAATCCTAATTCGGTTATGCATAGTTGTAGGGAATGAGATAGATGGTTATGTTAGCTCTGGCTGGCGGTGATTACGTTAGCGTTACGACCCTTTGGTTAAACTCTTAGAAGATTACGTTAGGGTTATGACCCTTCGATTAATGTCTGTAAAGAGGTATTCAATAGGGCTACGATCCCTCGGCGAAAGTCCGTGAAGATGCATTAACTTGGGCTACGGTCCATCGGTGAAAATCTGAAAAGATACATGGATTGCATGAACTACATTATGGGACTAATAGACCAGTTTTCAGATTGTTTTTAAGAGTCGTGTGAATTGCGATTTAAAAACCCTTTTTCAACTATTTTCAAGGCTCATGTGAGTGAGTCAAAACATGGTTTGTATCATTGCTTTCCCTTGCATGTGAAACTATTTTTTTTAAGGCTTGAAAGAGAGTCTAAACCCGCATTTCGATTTCCTAGCATGATATGTTTATATTGCATGCTTGTCTAGTTTTTATTGAGCCTTGGCTCACGGTGTGGGATAAATATTTTCAGGTACCGATCACGTGTGCTGATTCGGGGTTGCTGGTTGGGAGCAGAAGAGTTATAGTCTTCCTTTTTTTTTTCTATTACATGTTTGTTGTAAAAAAAATTTCGAGTGTTGGAACCGTGTAATGAAAGCTTTTGGCGTTGGAGCCGTGTAATGTATGCCATTTGGCGTTTATATACAATACATGTATGGTTTATTTTGAGAATGTATTCTCGAGTTGGTTATTTGTGGGTGTTTTACGTGACCTGGAGTTTTGGGCGTGACATATATGGCCCAAAGTTAACAAGCTAACACCATAATTTGAATGGCACCATTACGTTTCCGTACATTAGGTTCCCGTACGTCAGCGTTCCAAATCCCTACGGCTTATAGTGGCAGTTCGGCTCAAGACGTGATATGGCTCAAGACGTAACATGGCTCCAGACATACATGGCCCATTGTCAACACCCCCATTATCTAGGACTCACTAATTATGACAAAAAGGTTTGCCTTCCCCCACGTCAACCAAATCAAGATACAACTCAAAGATATACAAGGGGTAACCCACATGATGTCCCCAGTGCTACAATCACAATGTTCAAGGTATAACAGCTTATATTTTGAAGTACAACTTAACAATAGAATGGTATGAAACTAAACATGGTAAGGCACACAAACCAACATCGCATAAAGTACAATTCTTTAAAACACAAGGTACAACCATTAAAGCACTAAGTATAAGCATGTGAAGCGTAAGTTAAAATTCTCAAGGCTTGGGTCAAACTTGATGGCATGAGTTCTAATCATCGTACATTCACTAAAAAATACTAATCAACTAATTCAAATCAATCATCATTTAAGACTCGGGTCTCACGATAAAGGGTACTCAAATCACACTTAGCAACTTTTAAGGCAAAATTCGAGTACTAAATTTAAAGGGTCAACAGAGTTTTGGGGCATCTAGACTTGGATTCAAATTATGATTTTTTAAACACTATTTAGATAAAAATATTTTCTACAACTCTTATCTTTAACCCTAAGGCCAAAGCCTAAGGAAAATGGGTGAATAAAACATTCTAAGCGAAAACGATTCAGCACTTTTCCTCAAAATTTTACCGAATATATGCCTATGTTGGTCTCGGTTTTGGGATATCAAATCAACTCCAAATGAGCCCATGTTTCGATATGTTCTAGTTAAACATGTCTCTTACAAGTTTCATGAAGGGTGCTAGGGGTCGTTGTTTGAAACAAGTTGATGATATAAGCCATTTTGTGAAATAGGTTCTGTCAGCCACCAAACCCTGAGCAGAATCGATTTTGGACAGAAAGTTTGAAATGGTTTTGAGGTACTTTCCCAAGGCATATAGGTCTGATATTTGAACAGCAAGTAGCTCAATATGTTACCTACAATGTTCATGTAGACCACTTTTGGATTAGGTTACTAAAAATATGATTTTCTGCTACACAAAAATATGTGACAGAAGTGTCCTTTAAGGGCTGGAACACAAAAGAGAGTATCAAAGGGGTTTTGACTTATCAAAACTCACTATTTTGTTCTCTGTTTTGGTGGGTTTCTAGCTATACATGTTGCTGACAACGTTTATGTTTTGACCAAAGCTCGAATCTCATTGTAAACTAGGAATTTTAGGTCGATATTGTTGACTTGTCCGAAAATGACACACTTTGATAGAATTCCAATACCTCAAGTTCAACTTAGTTAAATGGGTTGAAACTAACTTTGGATGATAGCTAACACAAAAAGCTAATTCTGGACATAAAGAACATGCTTAGATCAATTTTCAACGTTGAGTTATGGAGTTCCAAAGATCAGGGAAAAAATATCAAAGTTCTCAAAAATCAGGTCCCTTTATGTTTAAGGCTCCTACTTATGATATGTCAAGATTTGGTTCCATTTTTTTGTATGCTTGTTTTTTAGACATGAATAACAAGGTTCTAGCATACTTTTAAGTCATCAAACTCAAAAATAACAATACATAACTATATCTCATGTCATTCAAGAACATAACAACTCCTATTTCTCAACTACAATGCCTTTTTGATTTGTTTTCTATTGTCAATTTTTAAGGTGTTTAGAGAGATGAATTGAGGGATACTTTTGGTGATATTAGACATAAGGTTTGGAGGGTTCACTTACTTGTTTGAGGACTCAAAGGATGGTAGTGTGGAAGGACTTAGCTTTAAAACAAAACACCTCTCCTTGATTTCCTTTGCTCCTTCTTTCTCTCCTTCTTTCTCTCCTTTTTACCTCCCTTTCTCTCCCAAACTTGTATAAACATGCAAGAGTACTCACAATCTAGTCTCCCTCTCTCCCTTGGACGAAAATAATGAAGGGGGAAGTGGTGTTTGGCTTTGTTTTATAGAAAGAAATGAGAGGGAACAAAATGATCACACTTTAGTCCTTTTTCTTCTCATTCACATGTGTTGATTTGATTTAGTGCAAGTTTTGAGGGAACATATCAGATTTGGTGGAGGGAATTCAGCTAGGGTTAGTTTGGGGAGATAAAGATCTGATCCCACATCAATCAATGGATTTTGCATTAGTTTGCGTGCCCTTTTGTGCAAGAAATGCTTTAAAAGTTAATTTGATGTTTTTTTTGTGTCTTTTCCTACTGAAACTTATTATTTTAGTATGTTTATGATAAATTTAGTATTTTTATTAATTATCATAGTTGTCATAGCAATTGATTAAATAGATATAGTCTTTTAAGTCAAATTAAGCTTGTTTGACAAAATATAGCTTTTTGACTTATTTTAGTGTGTATGAACTTCAATTTTGATTTATTTGCTTCTATTAGCCTTTGATATCATATTATTATGCATATTACATGTTCAATAAGTATTGTATCATCATAATGCTTGATTTGACACCTTTCTCAACTTTTTAAGCTTAAAATAAACTAAAAAACTACTTTTTGGCACAACTTCCAAGGTGGTCGGCCACTAAGGGATACTTTTATCATTTTTGATGTTATTTTCTCATTTATTACTTAATTGTACTTAAATCTTTAATTTAGGATATTTATGTGTCAAAATTTGAGATTTTAAGACTTTTTGCTGTACTATGGGAAAAATGGTCATTTTACCATAATTATGAGAATTTATAATTTATAATTTATTATTTCATGATAATAACTTAATTTAAAATGTTGGGAGACTCTTCGGATGTTAAGATTTTGTTGCTTGAGTTTTGAACCTTTTTAGGGTTTCTAGATCGAACTTAGGGTTTCGAACCTCTTCCGTGCTCTATGGCCTTGTGGGCTATCTGTCACTAATATTTGGGTCCGCGAGAGGTTGTTATAGAATATGTGGATGATGATTATAATTTAATTTTTAATCACGAGAGTTGATCGTGATAGTTTTAGGCTTTTTTAGATCAATTATGTGAGACCCAGATCCGTCTCTTTTTTAGATATTTACATATATGTTGATGCGTTTCTTTTCACATATGTATGTCTCGGTGTATGATTTATGTTTCCGTTGTAGAACAGTATGTTTTGTATAGGTTCTATATGTGTTAAGCAGGCAGGGGTTCAATCATGGTTGTCTTTTTCAGTTTTCTCTCCCAGCGACGGCCGCTCGAGCCATGGTGAGCTCACTCGAGCAGGCTGGTAGCAGAGTGTTGGTCTGAGATGTGACCGCTCGAGCGGTGGGCGTGCGCTCGAGCGGGGTAGTGGCAGAGTGTGGCTTGGAGTGGGGTCCGCTCGAGCGGTGCTTGGGCGCTCGAGTGGTGGTGTGGCAGGGCCTATGTCGGCAAGGGGTCCGCTCGAGCGGTGCTTGGGCGCTCGAGCGGTGGATTCTGGGCGTGAAAAGATATAAAGAGAACAAAATATCTTTTTGAGATCTAAAATATATTTTGAAAGCAAATCTCTTTCTCTCTTCCTTTTCTCTACCTTCTTTTTAGCTTTCGGGTGGCCCGAGGATTGGTTTTTCGCGGTTGGCTAGCAGATCCTTGCTATTGGCAACGTGGGCTTCACATCCACCCAGATGAATTCTCGTTTCGATGAGGTTGGATTTTGAGGCGTCGAGCTTTGAGCTCCTTTAGGTAGGATTCTAGACCTACCGCTATTAAAAATGGTTATTTATGTGATTATATTTGTTTTCACCGGGTAGAAAAGCATGAAATGATGTTTACATATTGTAAACCCTAGTTTATGAGTAAAAGTGGGTTTTACGCCTTTTTCTCGATTTTATACATGATCAGGATGTGCTGAGATCCATGATTTTCAAAAGGAGCTTTGAAAACGAGGTATTTTTATGAAAAACATGTTTGTGGAAGTTTGGAGCTAACCCTTGGGATTGAGTCTCACTTTTGTGAAACTATGTTGTTACATGCTTGTAGATCTGCATGTTGATGGATTGGATCCCTTTTTATATACATGCGATGTAAAACTGTTTTACTATTTTTCATAGTTGAGCTACGGCTAGATTTTAAATATTATCCATAGATGTACCATGACAGTGGGTATATTGAGTTGGGCTTCCATTGCTCTTCGGTGCAAATCCAAAAACGTGCGCAGCGTAGGTACTTAGTTCCTTCGAGTTAGTCCCCGTAAATTGAGGGTGTGGGTGCTTAGCTCCCATAAATTTAGCAGTTGTCAGTTGCCTCCATTAATGGCATCGGGTGCCTCCATGAATAGCGTTATTGTTGTGACTCCATATAGAACTTGTCATTACTAAGCCTATGGGTTTAGGGTAATGGACAAGAATCTATAGTTATTACCTTTGTCGGTGTGATAGAGTCGGTACATAGGATTACATTTTATCATAACTCGTCGACTGCGTGTTCTGAGTGGAGAATTCTGTGTTTACTTCTTTCCCTTAACTGTGGCATGACATCTGTCAGGATGATATGCATAGTTTCAAGGATGAAAATGTAAAATTTTTGTGAGGAAGAATCTTTTTAGCTCTTGTGGTTGAGCCCGTGTGTGTATAATTCTATAGCCTGCTTTACAGTTTTATTGTCTTTTCGATTGGGCTTTGGCTCACGGTGTGGAATTTTGCTGCAAAAATATTTTCAGGTGACCACGTGGAGTTGACCTAGAGGCTTGTGGTGATGGAGAGCTTGCTTTACAGTTTTATTATCTTTTCCTGTCTTTTTCGAAGGCTAGTTTTGTACGCCTTTCGACGATATACTATTTCATATATGAGTTTACATGATTTCTGTTTATGAGAGATAAGCTTGGGGATCTTTATCCAAATGTTGTAATAATTTATAGTTGATGATATTCCAACTGCAAATTTTATTTTCTCAAATGGGTGTTTTGGTGGGCTTTCGCGTGACCCTGGTGTTTAGGGCGTGAAAACTTGGTATCAAAGCCCTAGGTTCGAATACCTATGAGCCATTGGAAAGAGGGTACATCACCTTGTGAGGATGTATGTGTGCTTGATTGTATATGTTCAAGTGTTTACTTACAAACGCATGATAGCCTGTTTAGCACGATAGATGTGTATATATGGGTATGGTGGTTGGACCTTAGGATTGATTACTCTTACCTTTGGGCGTTTGGATTGACAAACATGGGAGCTAAGTTAGAGACGCATTTTGCGGACGTAATTTCAAGCTAGGAGTCTGAGTAGGTTATTCAGATGGACGAGTCTTTCTTGTTGGTTCTCCTCGGTATGTGAGATATGTGATGACATGATCTAAGTGGCTATGTGCTAGCATGTTTATATGTGATCTGTCTTTTACGTTAGCAATAACATGTTATAGGAATGCGTATCCTATTATATGGCTGTCGTATAGAATTATGTCCACGCGGGGAGGACGAGGATGAGGTCGAGGCCGTGGCCGTGGTTCTGGCTGAAGGGACGTTCCAGTCCCAGATGTTGGGGATGCTGATGCATCCCAAGGACTGGTTGGCGAGGGAGATTTGTTACGTGAGTTGGTCGGCTCCATCCGGCAATTGGCTGAGGCTACTAGGGGAAGGGAGAGTGTACCCGAGCTGAGGGCGACAGTCGCGATACGTGAGTTTTGCCGTCTGTACCCTCCTACCTTTTCTAGGGATCTTAACCCCGCGGTTGCCACTGAGTGGCTGGAGCTGGTTATCAGGATTTTGGATTCGCTTCAAATTGAAGAAGATGACATGAGGGTTATATGTGCCGCCTTCCAACTGAGAGGGAGTGCTCATATATGGTGGAAGTTCGCCAAGACCACAGTGGCAGGCACTTGGGAGGCCTTCACGAAGTTATTTCTGGAGAAGTACTTTCCAGCGACTTTAAGGGATCGCTACAGAGAGGATTTTCTATTTCTGACTCTGGGGATAATGACTGTGATTGAGTATGAGGCTGAGTTTACTAGCCTGTCCCAATTTACACAGGAGATTGTGCCTACTGATGAGTTCCGTGCGAAGCAATTAGAGAGGGGTTTGAGGCCCGCTATTAGAGATAGAGTGGCAGCATTCCAGATGCAGGTCTTCACATATTTGGTACAGATGGCCATGAAAGTGGAGGACACTCTGGATGAGATGCGTAGAGACAGGGACAGTAGGGGTCCACAAAGAGGGGAACATACACACTCTCAGGGGCGTAGGGAGAACAAGCGCCAACGGACATATGGTCCGCGTTCACATCCAATGGGGTCGTATCCACCACAGTCTTCTGCATCTTTGCCTCCCGTGGCTTCAACGGAAAGGTCAGAGCATAGGAGGGAATTTGTTTGTTTTAGATGCCAACGGCTAGGGCATCGTGCAGTAGGGTGCTGGAGTCCAGCGCCAGTTCAGTCGTAGGTGCAGGGGAGAGGGCCAGTGGTATGTTATGAGTGTGGCCAGTCAGGGCACATCTGTAGGGACTGTTCCAGAGGAGGGAGAGTATGAAGCACAGCTGGAGCATCTGCTATTCCCTCCGTCCAGGGACGTCAGTTATCTTGGTTCGCTGAAGGGGGTGCCTCGGTACAGTCAAGCAGATAGTCTATGGTTCAAGACCACAGTGGGCAGGCCAAACCTTACGTGCTTGCAGATCTTAGTTCATCTAGAGCACCGATCATGCCCGATGCTGTTGCTACCACCTCCGTGATCCGAGGTACTTTCCTAGTTTATAGATCATGGGCCAGTGTCCTCTTAGACACCAGAGCATCACATTCATTTATGTCGTCTGCATTTGCATCTTCTTTGGGGTTGAAAATGGACTGGTTGGGTGGTATTATGAGTGTAGAGACCCCAGTCAGTGGGAGTGTGAAGTTGAGTCTTGTCTATAGATCCTGCGTGTTGGAGGTCGCCGGTCATTGTTTAGAGTTTGACCTTGTTATTCTAGACATGACCACGTTTGATGTCATCCTAGG
>JAOTRH010041689.1:5679-20139 GCA_034768845.1 Heliamphora exappendiculata
AGTGGGAGGTCCGCTCGAGCAGATAACCACGCGTGAGATATTTATAAGATAGCTCATGCTATGATTTTTTAACCAAAATTTCTTTTTTAAGTTTCTTTCTCTCTCTCTCTCTCTCTCTCTCTCTCTCTCTCTCTCTCTACTAAGAACTCTCAAAAGCTCTGCCTTCTCTCTAGCTTTTGGCTCGATTTAGGTTCGGATCTTGGCGTTCGGATAGTCGATTCTCGATATCCACGCCGTGGGCTTTGCGTTCATCCGAACGAAATTGCATTTTGGCGACTTTGATTTCTTGCTGGAGTTTAAAGCTTCGAGTTTTAACTTACTAAGGTAGGATCCTAGACTATCTTGTCTTAAAGGGGTGCTACGTAGGGTTTTATGCCGTTCTACCATTTTAAAATACATTAAATATCGAATGTCGTGTTTAAGCCATGTTTGGGTGGCTAAAAAGCATATTATGCGCTTTTATGATTTATTATGACTTTGGGAGACGTATGTGCTCATGTTGTTTTCGAAAAGAAGAGTTTTGAAAATCAAAAGGATTTATGTAAATGTTTGCAAAAACCTAATCTTAGAGGTTTTGAGCTAACCCTTGAGGTTGAGCCTTGTTTTAATATTGGTTGTCTCTATGGTTAGATGGATAACATCGATATTTGTTTTTTTATGTTTGTGCATGGTCATGTGTATGCAAACTTGATCGATTCATGCATAATGAGGGGTGAACATTCATCCTGCGGCGAAAGCCTGTAAAGATTTGCATAACGAGAGGTGAATATTCGTCATGTGGTGAAAGCCCATGAAGATTTGCATAATGAGGGGTGCCAGTGAAGATTTGCAAAATGAGGGGCAGATTTTGGTCCTACGGTGAGAATCCGTAAAGATGCACGTGTTACATGTGAATTATTGTGGTTAGTACAGAATCATATTTGAGGTTGGTGGAGTCAAAATATTATTATTATATATGTGATAGCATGTTCTATTTTTACTTCATGCCAGTCTGTTTTTTATTGAGTCTAGGCTCACGGTGTGGGATTTAAAAACCTTTTTCAGGTACACATGATCACGAGAAATGATCTAGAGAAGCCGGAGGTGGCAGAAGACTTTTCTTAGTTTTTCTATTTATTTGAACCATGTTTTGGCAAGTATAATGTTTCAAGAACATAAAACTTATACTGTAAGCCTTGGGGCACTTATTTTAATGCATGCATGTTGTATGATCCATGAGAGAAACCTTGGGTTCGTTGTTGATTTTTGTTTCCATATGTTTAGATGTTTGCCTATGGGTTTCGAGGCTCTGTTAGATTCATTTCGAGTCGAAAGAGTGATTTATTTATCACATAAACTTTTTTTTGTCCCAAATATATTGTTTGTTCAAACCCTAGTTCAAAAGTGAGATTTTTAGGTGTGTTTTTGAGACTTGGAAAGATTTTTTGATTTTTTTGCTTGAAAATCTTTCGGGTGTCTCACCGCACGAGCGGTAGAGAGCCTGCTTCAGTAGACAGCCACTGTGTGGAAAGGTTGAGTTTTGTTTTGAAAGGGGATTTTTGGTTGGAGGAGCTTGGGGGTACCTTTTTTTTATATTTAAAATGGCATATGTTAATTATTTTACAAATAAAATCTGGTTTTGGTTTTGGTTTCCGTGGAGTTTTATCGTTTAGAAACCGAGACTTTACAGCATTCATAGTTTCATTATAAGTTGAAGCAACTTAAGCATGTTTGCCGTGTTGTCTAGGCATTGGACGTGCTGATGTTGTGACTCAATGACGTCGTGAGAGTTGACTACTAGCCTCATTTGTATGCATTTCGCCTTGCATTAATATCGGGTTCTCCACAACACCATTCATCAGTTGCTGCATTATTTCTGCAAATGATTGCCAATTCTATTCTTCTAGCATTTCTATTCTCTTATGTCTCAAGTTCTTCATCTTTGGATGTACCTGAAACAATTAAATTTAAAGTCACATATTCAAAAAATTACAAAAAAAAAAATCATAAATATTACTGATGTGTGTTGTGCCGTACTAAAAACAAATATTTAAATCCTTAATTTAAACTACTAACTTATAGGATGGTGGCTAAAGTCGAGATATCGTTCCAAATGGATTTAATGCAGCTACAATTTATTTATTAAAATCTTTTTGTCTTTGAATTTTTTTAAAAGAAAATATGATTGATTTTTGAATTAATTCTAATTAAGCAAAACAAGCAATTAATCTGAAATAATTGTTAAGATTGGAGAAGGTTTCCTAAGGATTTGAGTCCTCCCTAACCATTATTCTAGTTTCATTCAAACTCTAGTTCATCTTTAAATAATTCAACCCAATCCAATCGAAGCTACAAGATCGATATGGATTATCAAGAAGATAAACTCGAACCCGAACCTAGCATATTTTATCTAAGATTCTGGTACGAATAGTCCAAAGTACCACCCATCCTATCGAAGCATAAAATATCTCACGCCCAAATATTGAAAAGAAAAGATAATAGTTGTATGATCTCATTTTTATAATTATAGAAAATAGAAACAAAAATAAAATAATTAAATTAAAAGTTCGTTGATCAAAAGTCAACATCTTGAAAATTATACAACAAATTGAATCCAAATTAAAAATGAAATAAAAAGTCTAAACTAATCCTAAAATACCGAACTAAGGATTCATTATCCCTTAAGAAAGAAAAGAGTCTAGCCGCTCATGTTGTGACTCGAATCTATGAAGAGTTGAAAAAGAGTTAAGTTTCGGGCCTCCATCTTCGTCTTCTCGTCACTTCTCGAGCCTCCAGATTGGCTGCAAGCTGATCACCTCTACCTTCTCTCTAGATTTCAGAATGTCCCTTTTTGTTTACCCAGGTCATCTATTTATAGATGAGCCTCACGCCCAAAGGTTGAAGTGTTTTAGCTGAATAAGAATTGTTGATTTCGTTCAGAACCTGGGAATTTTGTCCGGACAATTTTCTTATTGGATGATTTCTGCCCAGGCGGTGGAATTTCTGTCCGGACGGTTCTGTCTTAAAATCCCCTTTTTCCCTTTTTCTCCGTCTTGCCTTTTTTTACATTCTTTGCTCTTCATGTCACCACCTATGATGTTGTTAACAAAAACACTACAAATCAACTTATTAAACACAATCTCGAGGCTTAACATAGTATATTGTATGGAATTAAATCGGCACTTTTACGTACCGATCACACGTCCAACTTAAATTTTGCTTTCCTCGAGCAAAGCAGATAAACATTACCCCAAGACCTTACACAAGTTTTTGAGAGGTTTAAAACAACAAACTATAAAGTTACTACCCCCGATATTGAATTCATATTTTTTCTCGGTTAACTACCATTTTTACAAAATATTCATCACAAATTTGGACTTAGCTTGCATGTGTTAACTCAACCACTTTGGTTAGTTTCATGCCTTCAAATACCTAAAATTCAAAATCTTTTTAAAACTATGTATCGACTTCAATCCTCCATTGATATTCACTTACAATAAATTACTCAGAAATTTGTTTTTTTTATGTGCACTAATGTAGTATGCAACAAGAGTAGTGTATAGACAAATTAAGAGTTGTGCCTATATACTTTGAGACTTGAAAAGAACGGTGAAATAAAAAATATAACTCATAACCTCGTGATTAGAATGCCAAGTATTGAGAAAATTCATGCAAGTCTTATTTGTCATTTTTTGTCAATTATTTTCATGCATCAGACTATATCTCGCTTAGGATTAAATAGGTCTTTTTTTTTTTTAGTTGTAGCATTAGATAAGGATAAATGTGTATTTGAACTAGGGTCGAGTGTATATAATGTCCTGGAACAAACTATTGTCTAACATTGCTGAATTCTTCATTTTCTTTATTTGTTTATAACATTCATCATCCCTAAAGCTGAATTTTGATGCACTCAGACTTCTATATTTTTGTCAATCACCCGATCACTGTACTTTTGTACACTCAATTGTCCCTTCAATTTTTCTTTTTGTAAGATTTTCCACTCTTTTTTATTGTCAACTTTATTTAATTATCATAGCTATTTCCTGTTCATATGACATTTTAAGAGATAATAGGGAAACAAGAAAAGGCATGAAAAACGCTCAAAGGGAGGAACTAGGGTCAATTGAATATCAAGAATATGAACAGGCTCAAATATAGAAACATGGTCTAAAATTCTTTCTTAAGTTTGACATAGTCTTTTGTACGGTCCTTATTTTTAGAAAATTTCAAATGTGACCTACACTAATAATTCTCAATTTTTTGCCAAAAAAATAAACAAGATTGCACAACAATAATTGCATGTTGAATAAATCAAATCTTGAGTAAATGTAGCAATAACTCTTGCAAAAGGACCAAAATCTCGAAGGCTCACTAGGTAAAGTCTCCACCTTATTGTTTTTTAAGTTATTCTTACTACAAATATTCATTGGCATAAAACCACTTCAGTACCCAAGTGTGCAGTGTAAGAATGTGCTAAGTGTACAAATTCATGGTTCATTTTCTGCAAAAACTGTAGTAGGTCAAGAAATCTATATTCCTTTTTAATCCGGGATGTTAAATTTACAGTTTATATTTTTAAACTCTCAAATCTACAATTTTTAAATTTTATTTTTAAAAGTTTTTTAAAAATACAATACACGGCGAAGATTAGCCCCCAACTTGAATGTAACACTGTCCTCAGTGTGTAAAGACATGCTAAAAAAAGAAAAAATAATACTCGTGTAAAGGTACAATCCCAAAATCAAAATAAGAGGCTTGTAACAATATCTCATACATCCAAACATATAAAAGCAAAGAAGTAGAGAACAAGCAAATAAAGGAAATTTCATTTTTATTAATAATATGTAATAATCACATAAATAAAAAGAAAATAAAAAGAAAAAAATGCCTTAAGGGCATATTCACTGTGGGGCTAATTGGGATAACAGAGAGAAAAATCTAAAGAAAAACAAAAGAAAGAAAGAAAGACATCAAGGGGTGTGAGGAGATCCATGCGGGGGACCCAGGCTAAAATGATCCAAAAGTAGATGGAGCTACTCTTGGTTTTGGCAGAGTTACGCTTGGGTCTCGGCCTGCCCTACCTCCAGGCGGTCCAACCGAGTGTTGAGTGCCTAATAAGCACCCTCGGAGAAAGACCAAGATGTGGGCAATGAGGAAGAGGAAGCAATGATGGATGTCGAGGACATTGGTGCCGTGTTTCTCGATGCTCTCGGCTCCTGGACCAGTGGATGTTCGGGGGTAGAGTGACGACTCAAAGCGAGTCGGCTCTTTGATGATGTTGCTTGAGAATAGAAGTTAGGCAATAGGTTGGGGAGTTCGATAGGGGACAGGGTATAGGGGTGGATGTAGGTCACGGTGGCAGTCTGAACGAGGGGAAGGATGTGGTTGGCGTAGGGCATGGGGCAACTATGAAGGTCGATGTGAAGCCCGTAGAGGGTCTGGAGGGACGTGTGGTGGCGCTCGTCCTTATAGTCAACGGGGAAGACATTCTTTCACAAGACAATGTCAACAAACCGGAGTGGTTCGATGAAATTTCCGTGGTGGGCTAATGTCGCTCCTCGAGAGGCTTGGCCATTGGTGATGGCCTAGGCCATGTCAACAGTAGTGACGATCGGGAATTGTGTCCCGATGGTTGGTGTCCTCATCCTCATCAGGTCCAAAGATGGAGAGGGTGGCGATAATATGGTAGGCACCGAAGGTGAACATGACACAGTCAATGGTGAAGGTGAAGAAGCTGGTGGCAGTGTCGCGCTCGTCATCCTCAACCCGTTGGAGGTGTTGGTAGAAGAGTCACACCAGGCGGGGGTATGGCGGGTCGAAGGGGCGAAAGAGGTCATTGAGACACTGGGAGTCCATGAGTTGTATGCCTTGGGAGGCATACTCGTTGAAGCGGAGGAAGCGCTTCCTTACTGGGAATATGGTGAAGGTGTAGAGCTGTCAGGTAGCCCAGGTGTCGGAGGGGATGGAGGAGGAAGAGTGAGACGTGCCCCAGCCTCGTTTGGAGGGTCAGCGAGAAGATGAGGCCATTGGTGAATTGGGAGGAAATGAGAGTATGAGAAACTAAGAGATAGAGGGTAGTGAGTGAGAATGACGAGGGGAAGGCCACTTATTTATAGACTTTAGGGGTGGGCATCCAGACAGTGGGAATTTTGTCTAGACTAAACATGGCCAGAAAGTATTCCGTCCAGACGGGGATGGTTTCGTTCGAATGAAAGTGTGATAGAAGCTATTTCGTCCAAATGGGGTTGATTTTGTCTAGACAGAATTTAAATTAGCGTGATGGGACAAGTCACGAAGTGAAGCGGCAATAATGAGAGCTACTGAAAACGTCACGTCCTTTGGAATTCTGTCATGACGAAAGTACATTTGTCCAATTAAAATTACTGAGGCATTAATTGTTGGTCAGCGTGGTCAGTGAAAGGATGCGACTTTGCAAATTCTGTCTGGATGATTTAAATTTTGTCTGAACGAAAGTTCAGAGTCATTAATGCATAGGAAGTTGAAGCGCTGCGTCGTGTCAGAAGAGAAGGACTCGATTTCGTCCATATGGGGTAGATTTCGTTCGAACAGAAGTGTTTTTTTAATTATTATTATTATTATTATTATTATCTTGCCTTAACTTCTATAAAAATCTGGGTTCCCTCCCAATAGGGCTAAATTTAACATTTTTAGCCAGATAAAGTGCTCGAACAATGGTTCGGGCGGACGTGGTTCATAAAGTCGATAGTCTCAATGGTGGGGCCGACTAAGATGCCTTTAATGCGTGGTTTAAGGCACTGGCCATTAACCATAAGATGCTTACCCGATCGAGGGTTGAGCAATTGGCAGACACTGTGAGGGTTGACATGTGTCACCACAAACGGGCCATCCCACTAGGATTGGAGCTTATCGAGAAACAACCGTAGTTTAGAGTTGAATGGCTATACCTTTTGATTTTGTTCAAAAGACTTTTGATGAATGTGTTTGTCATGAAACGCTTTCATTCAAGCTTTGTAGGTATGAGAGTTCTCGTAAGCCTTGTTACGGATTTCTTCGAGCTCGCTAAGTTTAAGCTTTCGGTGAGAACTGGCAACGGCCATGTCAAAGTTATACATTTTAATAGCCCAGCATGCTCTATGTTCTAACTCGATCGGGAGTTGACACGCTTTACCAAGACAAGACAGTATGGGAATATGCCTATGGGGGTCTTGAAGGTGGTTCGATAGGCCCAAAAAGCTTTGTCGAGCCTTTCGGACCAATCCTTTCGATAAGGACGGACGATCTTTGTCAGGATGTTCTTGGCTTCCCAATTTGATACTTTGACTTTGCCACTAGTTTGGGGATGATAAGGAGTGGCTACCTTGTGAGTGATAGAGTATCGACGAAGCAAGGCAGAAAAGTACTTATTAAGGAAGTGTGTACCGCCATAACTGAAGATAGCTTATGCAAAATTGAATCGACTAAAGAAGTTAGATTGGAGGAATTTGACCACAACTTTGTGGTCATTCGATTCGGTTGTCACAGATTCGACCCATTTAGACATATAGTCCACCGCTACTAAGATGTATTTGTTACCATGTGATGGTGAAATTCGTCCCATAAAGTCGATGCCCCAATCGTCAAGAAGTTTAACAATAAGAATAGGGTTTAAAGGCATTACATCTTTGGATGAAATCGTGTCAGTTTGCTAGCATTGAAGACAGGCCCAACCAAATTCATGAGAATCTTTGAAGATCGTGGGTTAATAAAAACCGCATTGGAGGACTTTTGTTGCCGTTTTCTTGTCACTGAAGTGTCCTCCACATGCAAGAGAATAACGCAAAGTTAGGATGCTGGCTACCTTAGTTTTTGGGATAGATCGCCGGATCACCTGATCAACGCAATAGTTAAATATTTTTGGGTCTTCCCAAAAGTAGAACTTGATTTAGGAGTGCAGATGCTTTGAGGGAGCGCGTGTGGGATGCACTGAATATCTTCTGTTTTTAGAAAATATTCTTTTTCCTTTTCAAAACAAAAGTCCAAGATATCTAAGCATCTTTTTTGAAAAATAGAGTCGCTACTTGGTTTTTGAGAAAAACTAAGAAAAATAAAAATAAAGTTGCGGGTGTTTTAAAAAAGTAACCAGAGAAAAAGAGAGTTTGGGGGCTAGGGTACGAAAAGGGACGGTGTTAGGCACACTTTTCGCCCAACCATAAGGTTGGCCTTTACTTTGTTAATGTTGGTTCTTGTTGTAAGCTTTTTAAAAGTAACATATACAGGATAGGAGGTTAAAGAGAGTTTAAATAAAAGAAAATAATGAAACACAAGTTTGATTACGATCCTAGGGTCATGCAACTTGGTTGTTATTTCTAGATATGCTATACGTATTGTTTGAGCAAAGCAAAGAGAAAAACATGTAAATCTATAAACGAACAAGTAGGATTTTAAGGGTCATGCAATAATGTTTCTGTCTCTATCATGCTGTAAACAGGCTGTACAAAACTAGCAAAAGAGACTTAAACACCATATTTAAGCTACTGGTTATGCACAAAACTCACGACCTTAGCAATAAATGTTGCGGTTGTGACAAAAATAATCACAAAATAGGTGGCTGTGACTAAAATAGTGTTATCGAAAAGAATAGAATGAAAATATCTCACGGCCGTAACAAATAAATGTCACAGCCATAGTTTTTAGGATGTACAGAAAGGGTATATGCATTGCAAGTGGTTTAAAACAGTCTCAAATGAATAGAATATGCAGGATAGAGATCAGAACCTATTAGTTTTAGGCTAGATATACCATCCTTCATCCTCTATGCAAGTAATAACTCTAAAAATATACAAAATATCATAAATAAATAACGGAGAGCCTAAAACACATTTGCATGCTACGGATTTCTCAAAAAACTACACGACTGTAAAAAAAGAGATGACGGTTGTGACAAATATGAAGGAAAACAAAAGCGGCTGTAACATTTACATAATCTCAAAATCATGCAAATATGAAGGTACATAGAATGGAGATCATGACTCATTCGGTTTAGGCCAGATCTACCATTCATTACCCGACAGAGAGATAGATAGAGGCACAAAAAGAGGAAATATTAAATGAAGCAATAAAAAGATATGCAAACTTGAAATAAACAGATAACATAGGGTTTTGAAAAGGGTTTTTTGCATTTCTGGCCTTAGATCAATGTCACGGCCGTAACAATATAATGTTGCGGCCGTCCATATAAAGAGGCATAAATGTAGCAGCTCTTATAAAAAAAACACGGTCGTCACTGTGAGTTTAACATAATACACGACCGTGACATAAGAAAGTTACGACCGGTATGTTCCAGAACCTCAATAAGCTTTTGATGTGTTTAGTGTGCTTGTGAGCATTGAAACAAGATGTAAACAAATATAAATATAAGAAACATAAGACTATGCAGATATTGTTAATGATGAAAACTTTGAGGAAATTAATATTTACATTGAAATGAACAGTAAACAAGAAATAAAAACAATGGAAACCTTATCCATGACACCCTTGGAGAAGAAGATAAGGATTTAAGAAGAGTCGTGGTATCCTAAGCTTACGTTCTGTAAATAGCCACCTTGAATGTCCCCTCAGCGGTGAGAATACGATACCTCCGAACTAATATACGTGCTCCAAGAATTCCTCTGAAGTAAGAAAGAGCAAAAAGGAGGCTTGGAAAGTATGGAATAGATATGAGAATATCAGTTGGGAGAGTATTTGGACAAAGTTTTGGTATCCAAGTATGTCTCTCTTTCTCTTTTCCTACATGGAATCGCCGCCTATTTATAGGCAAGGCGAGCAATACGAACCCCTTTTGGGATGCTGCTATCTATCTAAAAAGGGGTAATAGTTACATATGCTACCTTTTTTCTTTTGTACAGTACATATCACAACCTTTATGGTGGTGAAAAGGATAGCCGTGACTTTCAAAAGTCACGGCCTAGATAAAAATGCAACGGATGTGATAAAGAAAGTCACGGCTTGATTTAAGGTTTTCAAGAAGGTTACAGCTGTGAGAGTAAGGACACGGCCTGTTCTAGGATTTTCAAAAAGGTGACAGCTATGTGGTTAGGGATGTCATGATCTAAAGGTTGTTTAGGGTTTTTTAGATTTTGAGCCATATACGTGATTTTACTTACTTGAGGGTATCTGCGAGCATGATTCTCATACTTTCGTCATTAGAACGCATTCGAGGTGGCTGCTTAAGATTCAACTTAGTCAAATTGGGGTGTCTATAGTTGTCCCTTTTTGATAAGCTTGCAGCAACTCGTGGTGCAAGTAAATGTCAAAGCTCTAGAGACAAACCAATCGAACAAACTGCCAATCTTAGGCACAAACAAAGCATACAGAAAAGTGTGGTCAAACCCGAATTTCTATCGAGCTTCCTACGTACCCTTATTGTAAGGGATCAGATCGATCATAGTTCGTGGAGCAATGCGAATAATGCAAACAGGCTAATCATGATGCATGACAAGTACATGCAATGTAAGAAAGTTTTAAGGTCACAACATGGGCCAAAAAAATATCAATCAGTTTTAGGTCGTGAAAGGACCATGGGGCTAAGGGCATTTTAAGGTCATGCAGACATCGACAAGTCAATTTAGGGTCATGAGGAGGACCAAATTCGTAGGGGGCAAGTTTAAGGTCACATTAAGGACCGATAAGTCAGTTTAAGGTCATGAGGAGGCCCGAGTAGGCTAGGGACAATTTTAGGCCATGTCGGGAATCAACAAGATAAAAGAGGTAACTTTTAGGTCGCACGAGGACCGACGGGTCAGTTTAAGATCATGAAGAGGACTGGCGGGTCAGTTTAAGGTCATGAGGAGGACTGATGGGTCCAAAGGGGCATTTAAAGGTTGTGTGAGGACCGACAAGTCAGTTTAAGGTCATGAAGAGGATCAAACTCTTAAGGGAAAAAACTTATCAGTTTTAAGTCATGACGAGGACTGGTAAGTCAGTTTAAGGTTATAAGGAGGACCGAAGAGGCTAAAGACAGTTTTAGGTCATGTTGAGAATCGACAAGTTAGTTTAAGGTCATGAGGAGGACTGAAGAGGCTAAAGACAGTTTTAGGTCATGTCGAGGACTGACTAGTCAGTTTAAGGGCACGAGAAATACCGAAGAGGCTAAAGACAGTTTTAGATCGTGTCGAGGACCGACAAGTCAGTTTAAGGTCAAGAGGAGCATTGATGAGTTGTTGGAGGCAAATTTGCCAAGAACAGTGCTTTTGTAAACAATTTTTGATAAATATTAACTAGATGGGCAAACTCCAAAATATGCTCCAGATAAAACTTTTGATGTCAAATTATCAAAATAAAAACTCATGCAACTACAGTTAATTTTGAAGAATACATTTTTTTCGATCGATTCTCTAACTACGATTTTGATTCCGAGTTGAAACTTCTATCAGACATTCTGTTGTATTTTCTTATGCGATTTTCGAACGTGGTGTGGGCTACGAACCTTCGAGAACTCATATTGGTAGAACCCGATCAGCTTTAGTCTTAAAGAAAAGTTATAAATTTAGTTCAGGCTACTCGCATATTTATAGGGCTACAGCAGGGACTTATAGAGTAATTATGATGAAGACTTCTAGTGTAACTTAGAAACGTATCTAGCGATTTTTGTAATTAAGAAAACCTCTCAGCGGTATCTGTAATTATGAAAACCTTGCAGTGATTTTTGTAATTTTTGTAAAATACTAAATTACAGTTCACACCACTAAAGAACTGTAATTGCACTCAAAGTCATAATCTCAAGACCTTCTTGCATTGAGCTCCTGTTATTAAATGCTTAACTCATCTCCTCACGTTAAAATTCTCGAAACTCGCCAATTAAACTTAATTACTGACAATTTAATTTAATTGACATTTTTAAATTACTTAAATCCTTCTACTTAACTTTTTTGACCACTGGATAATCAAATCCACCTACAGAGTTTGGTTCTGTCAAAATTTATAAGCTTCCATAAGGGGATATCATCAATCCCAATCATTCGAGAACTAGATTCCATCAATAATTAATATTCACCGTATAATTAATACCGCTATCTAACTCACTCGGAATATAAACCTATATAAGATCGCACCCTCTAATGAATCAAAACAACGAATATTAAATAAACGTAAATCAATAACTATTTCAGGATTAAGAGTATAAGCACTATTCAAAATAACCTTGAGGTGTAAATTGATTTGTATAGTCATTATAAAATTATTTACTCCAATGTGTCCCGTTCAATACACACAAAGTGTACTAGTACAGAGAGTCAAAATAATAGACGACACTATTATCTGTTTTCTGTAACCAAGACAAGCCTACTAAAACTCTGTACTACAGTTGTACTGATGGTATATCCATTTCTATTTAAACTGTGAACAAATAACTTATATTATGCAAGAACCTAAAATCTGATTTTCTGTGTGCAAGTCGTACTCTACACACCAGATTAGATACTGTACAGAATAAAGGACAACCATGTATAACATTAAAGAAATGATATTGTATAATTACTCATTAAGATTTTTATAAAATAAAAAATTAAATTTATTAAAATAAAATTAAATACTAAAAATATGATTTTCAGTATACAACCCTAATAATCTCCCACTTATACTCTGTGAGACTCTGACCCGTTTTTTTTTTTGCATTTTTCGACGCGCGTTTAGCGTTTTTTCTTTAACATGTTTTAATTGCTTTTAAATGCATGATCGGGCTTAAATATGCATGCGGGGTAGGTTCCTAGGATCGTGGGGCGTTGCGGTGCGAATTTAAAAAAATTTAAAAAAAAGATATTTTAGAGGCCTATAAATATTTAGAATTAGATATTTTTAAAACTTCTCCACTAAGTTTTCTTTTTCTTTTTGCCTTCTCTCTATCTTCTCGGGGGCCTGAGGCTCGATTTTTAACGATCCAACAGTGATCCTTGCTATTGGCCCGGTGGGCTATACGTTCATCTGAACAGAATTTAATTCTGATGAAGCTTGGTTTTTCACGTGAATCGAGACGTTGAGTTTTTAACTTACAGAGGTAGGATCCTAGACTCTCATGTCTCATAAGTGTGCTACGTGTAATCGTGTGTGTTTTTATCCGTTAAAAATGCATAAAAAATCCATATATGTTTCAAGAACATTGGGTTTTTGGCTTGAAAAAGGGGTTTTGAGTTTTTTCTTTCGAGGTTTTGTGGTAGCTTCAGGTTTGCGCACGCCCGAGGGTGTCGAGAAGGTGTTTGGAGGTTTCAATTTGTGGTTGAGATGGTAGTTTGTGGGTGTTGGAGAGTTTGGGGGCTTAGGACTCAAGAACAGGGAAAATCTGGGTTTTTCTCGGGTGGTAGCTCGCTTGAGCGCCCGATGTCTGCTCGAGCGGACTAGCTGCACAGGGCCATTTTGTTTTGATGTTATCTCCCTCGTCTAGACTTAGAATTGGGTCGTTCGTGTACTCAAATCGAAGCCCCGGAAGTTCTCTTTCCAATGACACCTCTCTCAATTAAAATTCTTTTTGTGGAAAAAGTTATGATCAAAAGAGTGAAGGTATGTCAAGATTTCTAAATTATTTTTCACCCATTTTTGGCTGAATGTTTGGAAAAGGTTATTTTTCATCCTTGTTGGAACTTTTTGTCAAGTTCCTTGGGGCGTTGTGGGCTTGTGTTGGGCGTGTGTGGTTCTGTGTTGGCCGTGGTGGGTGTGTATGGGTTCGTGTTGGCCATGTTGGGCGTGTGAGAGTTCGTGTTGGCCGTGTTGGGCGTGTGTTGGTTTGGGTTGTGATGTGTTGGTGGATGGCTCCTTGGTTTCAAATTAGTTTTCAATGGTACTTGATTGATTGATTATGGGATTAATCGACTGAAATACTGTTGGATTGTTTTTGGGGTTATGTTGGTCGTGTCGTAGCCTTGAGTGTTTGTTAGGTGCTGTACTCGGGGGTGACGTACATGGTTAGATGTGGGTTTTTGGTGCACGGTCGTGCTTGTGGTGGTTTGTGCATCGTTGCGTGCGGGTGTTTTGTTTTGTTTCTTGGTTTGGGTTTCCTCCTAGCGCTGACCGCTCGAGTGGTGGCTGTGCGCTCGAGCAGGCTGGTGGCCGAGAGTTGGGTCGGTGGGTGACAGCTCGAGCGGGGTTGTGGCAGTGAGCTATGTCGGTGGGGGACCGCTCGAGAGGGGGTTGAGCGCTTGAGCACTTGGGCTGTGTTGGCCTCCGAGTTAGGTTTTAGTTTTGATTTTCTGTATTATTGGTTATCCTAGTGAGTGGACGGGTCATTCGGGTGAGCAGATGATGGGTATGTGGCACGTGATGTCCTGGCGGGTTATGTGACGGGTGGCGTCATGATGTGAAGTTATATGGCTATGCGAGTTTATAACTGGCTACGTGCATTTATAACTTTAGTTTATTTATGCATGGATTATGTGAGTGGATTACTTGGTTTTGGTATCGTTACGTGTATCGTGGTTGCATGCTTTAAAACTTAGAAGTTTTATAGGCATGGTTATGTGGAATATGAGGAAC
>JAOTRH010041700.1:0-20139 GCA_034768845.1 Heliamphora exappendiculata
GAAGGGGGGGTGGGGGGAGGGAGGGGCACCATGCTGATAGCCCCAGGACGAGCAACCAGCTCACCTTATCATTGCTGATCAACTTCGATCCGTGGTCGATAACCTCACGGCTATGCAACAAACTCAAAACCTTCTCATGGAAACTCTACTCGCCTTGCAAAGGAGACCCAGCTCCCTACCAGGTTCTCAGACGGAAGCGGCCAACCCACACCTCTCGATGGGCTCAAAAACCCAAGCAAAGTTAGACCCCGAAGAACCAAGGATGCAACCCCTACCGACTGCCACCACCTTCCCCCCAATCCACCTTCACCCATCATTGGTAGTCACCATCATCGCCACCATCTTTGGCCACCACCTCTACCTGTCCCCTCCAACCCACACCCACCATATCCACCAACCAGTCGTTAACTCCACCCACTAGGTCTTCTTCCCAAGATGCCACCTCCCCCATTGGCCCTCCACCCGCAACCTACCCTACTAATTGCCACTTCGCTCACTGGCCACCATCTTTGTTCATCAATCAGTGATTGCCGCCGCCACCCACCTTTGTTGGCCACCATCGTCATCACCACCTGTGGCCGTTGGCGACCATCTTTACTAACTCTTCTACCTCCGAGCTCTCCAACCTAACCACCAACAATTACTTTTGTTGGATCACCAGCAGCCATTGCCTCTCACCACATTCGGCCACCATAGTCATCCTCACCTCTAACAGTGCTTTTAGCCAACTCCCATTCCATTGGTGTCTCTATCTGATTTGCTATTACCTTTTTCAAAATAAAATTTTACAAAAATATGTATTTGCCAAATGTTTTTTGTTTTTGTTTTCTAGAAAAAAAATGTTTTTTATTTATTGTAAACAAAAAATAAAAAACTGTGAACGTTACTCAACGGGGCCATAGTGTCTAACATTTGTAACTATTGGAAAAGACTTAGAGTTTAGCATTCCATATCGCCAAACAAATACAAAATACCAGTGATCAAATTTTATTGTAGGAACGATACAATACTAAAGGAATATCTATATCACCGAGGAGGGTGTTGATGGGATATTTGTCCTACGTGGCACTTTCAAGAGCACAAATAAATTACAAATAAATTACAAATAAATGAATGGTTCAAATTATTTTTCAACTTCGCCCCTAAACTAACTTTTCAAGAAAATTGATCCTCTTCTCTTTCTGTAACCATCCTCATTCTCTCTTAGTCTCTCGTCTAGAGCACCAATTTCAAGAACCCATCAGCCTAAATCCCATTCTGCATAGCCATTCTACATAATCTACTACAAAACCTTTTATTATGTCCAAAATTGATCTTAAAATTAAATTATGCTCAAAATAATAGCAAGTTTATATATGTAAATGAGAGGAGAGATATTACAGATTGTATATTGCGTAAATGATATTTGTATAATTTCATTTTCGACATTATACCACTGTTCATATATGGAAAAATTGGAAAATAATCAATTCCATAGATTCATCCAGTTTATTAAGCATGCAAATATATACGGCATATGATACATAGACATGGACACAAAAATACATGTCTATACACTACTATTTCAACATTGTCCTTATGTGTTAAGTTAGGAGTATTATTGTACTGTTGGTTACTTTGGTCTTATTATATAAAAAACAATAGTAAGGGACCTAACCCTGATTCTGGGTGCTCTACACTATCATAATTCTCTCTCAGTTCTCTCTTCTATTCTTCTATCTCTACATCAAACTTAACATAGTATTAGAGCTTGATCTTGTGTAAAGGAGATATAGTGATTCCTTTTTTCTTTTTTTGTTTCTAAATTCGTCATTGTAAAAAAAATAATAATAATTCATTCCCAAATGATTAACTGGTCTCTCAAATCAGTATCATGATTTTTCCCTTCTTGTTCTAGTATGTTTGAGTTTTTTTTTTTTAATTTTTTGCTATTTTTGACGCCGCCAAGTGTGTTTTGCACAAATCGCGATTGCAATTCTTTCAATCTCAATCGATGGTTGTTTCTCACTCTATGAGTGCCGATTAGAGGTATACAAGGTTCTGCAAGGGTTGGTTCAACCTTTTTTGTTGATTATTAATTGATTCAAACACGGGACAATTCGCAGCTAGGGCTTTTTTAACGAGTTTTGATCTGTTTCCTCTGTGTAAGGGCTTGACACTAATGTTTGGGCTCCAATTAGTGTCAACCAGTGGTGTTTGAAGCTTCTTGGCTTCGACAAACTTCGCAGCTAGGGTTTGCAATGTCATTTTGTGGATTTACTGTGGCAGTTAGGGTTTACATCTATTTCTTTACTCCTTTTCTAGTATATTGTGATCTGTTCTACTGTGATTCGTATCTACTACAATATTCATTGATTCTCCATAACCACGTCTGATACTGAAAAGCCTTCTGGTGGTCATGATAATACCGGATTGATTTATTCAAGGACTCCTACTGATAGTCTGTTTCTTTAGATCAGTCCTGCCAAGTTAGATAGTAGTAATTATTTAATTTAGTCTCGTGCTTGTAGTTTAACCATTGTTGCTCGAAATGTGTCTAGGTATATCACTGGCGAAACTAAATAACCAACCATTGTGGTGCCTTCTCGCACACGGGAGATAGAGAAAAATGCTCTTGTCATGTCATGGCTACTACATTCTATGCGGCCATTTATTAGTCCCAATCTTTTATTTCTAGATACTGCACATAAGATTTGGTCTTCTGCTGTCCAGACTTATTCTCAGACTGACAATGATGCTCAACTATACGAATTGAAGAAGAAACTCCATAGGTTAAATCAGAAAGACCAGTTTCTGACTCAGTATTACGTCAAGTTGACTCATTTATGAAATGAGATTGATTATTATCGGGACTTCCATGCTATTCGTACTACTGATGCTGTTGCTTTTCAGAATATGGTAGAAAAGGTGTACCATTTCCTGGTGGGCCTCAATGTTGACTATTATCTTATCTGTGTTCAGATTTTGGGTCGAGACCCATTTCCTACCTTGCGATAAGCGTACGCCTATGTTCAGCAAGAAGAGTGCTACCATCATACTATGGTTCCTCTTTCCAGTCAAAAGCGTTACGTGCTAACTATTACGTCTATCACTCAGACAGGCCCTCCTAGTCATACTAAATTTGGGGAGAATAGTGGATCAATAGCTCAAGATCAGTTACGCTGTGAGCATTGTGGTAAATCCTATCATACTATCGATCACTGCTGGAAGTTACATGGCGATCCTGTTGGAGGCAAACTGTCAAGATCCATTGATTAAGAAGATGATTTAAGTAAAAAAGAAAAAACTAGACAGGCAAATGCCAAAATCAGCTCCAGATTAAAAAATTTTGATGTTAAACGATCAAAATAAACCCGGTATATACTCCCAACGTTAGATTAGAGTTATACCTTACGAAATCTGGTATGATTGATTTCGGTTTCCGCAACAACTTTTAGTCTAGAAACTTTCGCGGTTGTAGATTTCAAGTTAAAACTCCAAATACAAGCCTTTTGTTGTATTCCCGTATGCTAGAGCACGTCTGTAGTGTCGGTTACCTTAAATGTGTTCTTCACAACTCTTTCTAGCCACCAAGGGAATACATGGAAACCCTAACTATATATTGAGATATATGGTGACTAGGGCTGCATAACAGCATATAAATAGGCTACAACAGGGGCCTGTGGAGTAAATATAACTTGGGCTTCCAATAAAATTATAAAAATCCACCTCAACCCAGAAACAGTTTCATAGAAACGTTAATTATAATTCATTCCACTAAAGAATTATAATTGCACTCCCAGCCATATTCTCAAAATCGAATATTCGAACTCATATTATTAAATACTTAATTATTCTCCTTACGTTAAGATTCTCGATAACTGCTGATTAAATTAAATTACTGACAATTATATTTAATCGGATTTTTAAAAAAAATTTCTTAAGACTTTTCACTTAACTTATTTGACTGCCGAATAATTAAACCCACCTGCATGGTTTTGTTGGGTTAAAACTTATAAATTTTCTTAATGGGGTATCGTCAATCTCGATCATTCGGAACATAAATTCCGTCAATAATTAATATACACTATATAATTAATATCGTTATCCAACTCACCGGGATTATAGACCCGCAAAAGATCGCAACCTTTAATAAATCAAAATAACGAATATTAAATATACATAAATAATTAATTATTTCGAGATCAAGAGTATAAGCACTCATAATAACCATAAGGCGTGAATTAATTTACATATTCAGTATAAAATTAATTATTTTAACGTGGTCATGTCCAATACACACAAAGTGTAGTAGCACTGCGAGTCGGAACAATAGGCGATGCTATTATCTGTTTTTCGTAACCAAAACAGGTCTACTAAATCTCCGCGCTGCAATCGTACCGATAATTTGTCCAATTGCATCTAAACTGTTAACTAAAACTTATATTCCACAAGAATTTTCATTCTGGTCTTCCGTGTGTAAACCGAACTTTACACACCAGATTAAATATTATGTAGAATAAAAGACATCCACGTACAACATCAAATAAATAATGAAATGCATACATTGCTCATTAAGATTCTCATGAAATGAAAAAATAATTTTATTAAATAAAATTAAATACTAAAACCAAAATAATTCATGATTTTTAGTATACAACCTTGACACGTTCTACTCAGGGACATGGTGGTGGGCGTAGAGGTGACCGTGGTAGCGGGCGTAGTGGTCCTATTCGCTCCCATCTCATCTTTCTGAGATCTCTGCTGGCACATCTGATGAGACTGGCCCTCTTTCTGAAGCTAAGTTAACTGCTTTCAGGCGCCTGATGGCTCAGCTTGACATCTCTCTTTCTACAGCCACCACTTCTTCCTCCAACTTTGCTCACTCATGTATTTCTCTTAATGCACTTAGTGCTATTGCCTTTCCTATTCTTTGGATCATTGATTCAGGTGCCACTAATCATATGACTAGCTCTTATACTTTGTTTTCCTCTTACTCCACTTATTCTGGTAGAGAGAAGGTCCGAATAGCCAATGGATCTCTGTCTTCTGTATTAGGCAAAGGTTCTATCCATTGCTCTTCTTTACTTTCTTTATCATTTGTACTTCATGTCCCCAACTTTTCTACTGATCTATTATCTGTTAGTCGTCTTACAAGCTCCTTAAACTATTTTGTAATCTTTTTTCACACTCATTGTGTGTTTCAAGAACTGGAGACGGGGAGAACAATTAGCAGTGGTAGTGCACATAGTAGCTTCTATTTACTGGATGTTCCGTCTTCCGCTTCTATTTTACCTTCATCATCTAACCAGGCTTTCCATGTTGATACTGACACCATACTTTAGCAGTTACGTCAGTGGCATCGTCATTTGGGGCACCCTTCTTTTGGAGTTTTACATAAAAAATTTCCTTCTTTAGTTAAACATTGTTCTAGAAGTACTCTTTTGTGCAAGACTTGTGAACTTGGAAAATATAAATGACTAGGAAGCATGAATATGGGATACAGATACGATACAATACGGTGATACGGTAAAAAAAAAAAAGAAAAAGATACGGATACAGCTAGCATACGTTTATAAAAAATATTATTTTTTTATTTTTTTATAATTTATTATTTATAAAAATAAAATCCAAAGTAGAAGTAAATTTATTTGGTTGTTGCAATCGAGCATTTAATACATGAAAAATAATCAAAAAATTAGAAATTAAAAATAAATAATAAACTTATCACGTATTAGAGTTAATATAGCAAAACATATAATAAATTAAAATTTTAAAACAAAAATTACCCAAAGTAACTTAAAAAATATAAAAAAATTGAGCCTCGCGTATTCCCACTGTATCCTTCCCGTATCTCCCACGTATTCCTCTCGTACCCTCATGTATCCCCCGCGTATTTGAACCGTATCCAAAATTCAAAAAAATAAAAAATTAATTGGATACTTATTTAGTGCCTGTTTGGAATAGCTTTTAAGCTTAGCTTTTAAGTTTGGCTTTTAAGAGATTTAACTTTTTTGAAAAAAAGTGTGATAAAAAAAAGTGAGAATGCTTAGGATAATTTAAAAAAGATGTTAGAAGAAGAAAAAAAAAAGAAAAAAGATTTGACTTTTTTTATGTTACCTTGAAAGCCGTACAAACTTATTAGGCCAAACAAATCAACTTAAAAGTTAGTTTTTTTTTAGAAAAAAGCTAGTTTTTTTATGATCCCAAAGAGGGCCTTAGCGTATCGGATACGTATCTTGTCATATCATGCGCATATTTGTATCCGATATGCATACGGGGCCTATTTTGAAGTATCCGTGTGTAACAACCCAAGTGGACAATTAGCCCAATAACTTGAATAAGGAACCTAACAATGCGACCCAAAATATTTCAACCCAAGTTATTAGTAGTAGCCTACAAGTTTTTTTATATACCAAATTAAATGTTTATCTCTCACCGATATAGAATGGGGTATCACAATATCTCTCACTCAAAGACACGAATCCTCGTCGTGTGGCCCAAGTTCTTCCCCTGACTGGGATATAAATAGAAGCTCATTAGCGAATACATAGCAGTCCAAGTGTGCACAAGATATACAACCTCGGGACTTCTAACTCTCTCCAGAGCCCCTACTCCTCTATCCACATCGCCACGAAGCCCTACATGGGAACTATGGTTGGCTCTAATACTATTTATAACGATTCAAGTGAACCACTAGCCCAATAACTTGAATAAAGAGCCTAACAATGCAACATAAAATGTTCAGTCCAAGTTATTAGTAGCCCACGAGTTTCTTTATATACCAGATTAACTTTCTATCTCTCACCGATATGGGATTAAGTATCACATCATGCTTCATAAATAAACGATATGTTTACCTTTCAGTCAATAAGCGCAGTAATTTTTCGTTCACGATTATCTATTCCGATGTATGAGGTCCCTCACATGTTATTTCTATTTTTGGTTATCGTTGGTTTGTGACTTTTATTTACTGTCATTCCCGTGTCCTTTGGGTATATTTACTTTGCACTAAAAGTAAAGTTTTTTTATGTTTTCAAAATCTTCATCAAATGGTTTACACCCAGTTTGATGTCAACATCAAGATTCTCCGTATTGATAACGGAACTGAGTATCTTAATGGTAATTTTCATGCTTTTAGAGGCTCATGGTATTCTTTTTCAGACGAATTGTATACGCACTCTTAACAAATGGAGTTGCTAATGTAAAATCGGCATTTTCTTGAGGTTGTCATTCCCTTCTCATTACTATGCATGTTCCCAAATCGTTCTGGAGCGAGGCAGTCCTTATCGTTGCTTATCTTATCAATCATTTGCCCTTTAATGTCCTTCAGTTCAAAACTCCTTTAGAGCTTCTTCCTAGGTCTCCGTCTGTCTCCTCTCTTCTGCCCCGAATTTTTGGTTGCACTTGCTTTGTTCATGCACTTAAACACCCGGGTGACAAATTGGATTTTAAGGCTGTCAAATGTATCATCATTGGCTACTTTACTACCCAAAAAGGTTGCAAATGCTATGTTCATACCACTTGCAAAGTCTTTGTAAGTATGGATGTTACCTTTTGGGAGTCTAGAGTCTTTTTTCCGCTCTCCTAAGACATCTCTTCATGGGGAGAACCTATAACTACCTTTTGGGAGTCAAGAGTCTTTTTTCCGCTCTCCTAAGACATCTCTTCATGGGGAGAACCTATAAACTAGAAGAGATGTTACCGCCAAATACACAGGTTCAGCATAATCAAAAGTATCAAGGTTCAGTTTTTTCAAATCTTACCCAACAAGACCTTTTTCATAGTGAGGGGAAGAAGGAAGAGTCCGGCAAAAACAAAACAGAGCAGGATGCTACTAGATGATTAAATAAAACTAATCTGCATACTTATTCTCAACATTCGAAAGATCAGACTGCTCGCGTGCCACTAACACATTTCCAGTTGCTACCTCCGCTCTCAGGATCAGTCTCTTCCACTTCCATTGATCCACCTGGTAATAAGTAATTTGTTGTTAATCTTGATACTTGTGACTTATCTACCGCCCTTCGAAAAGGCATTAGGATATGTACTTAACATCCATTTTCTTATTTTGTCTCATATAATTCTTTATCAACCCCAGATCGTGCTTTCGTTTTATCTTTATCCTCTACATCGATCCCACATGGTTGAAAGGAAGTTATTGCGGATCCTAAGTAAAAAAAGGCAATGGTTGAGGAGATGATAGTACTGAAAAATAATGGTACATGGGAGTTGGTCTATCTTCCAAAAGAAAAGAAGGTAGTTGGGTGCAAATGGGTATTTATAGTAAAACATAGGTAGATGGATCAGTTGAGAGATTCAAGGTAAAGCTAATTGCTAAGGGCTTTACCTAGATTTAGCCTATGTTTGGCCTAACTTAACTTAAAAGTTAAGCCTTTAAAAAAGCCAGCTAGTTTGGCTTAATGTGGCTTTTTTTGGCTTTTTCTGGCCTTTTCTATATATTTTTAAATCTACTTTTTTACAAAAAAAACCTAAAAACCTAAAAAAAAGTTAGTCTAAACATAGGCTTATGATATTGACTATCAAGAGAATTTGCTTTATTAGCCAAAATGAACTCAGTTCGGGTGCTCTTATCCTATGCTACTAATATGAGTTGGCCTCTCCAGTAGTTGGATGTAGAGAATGCATTTTTCCATGGAGACTTAGAGGAAGATGTATATATGAATGTACCACCAAGTTTCTTATCTCGTGAAGCTAAATAGAAAGTGTGCAAATTGAAAAAGGCTCTATGTGGGCTAAAATAGTCCCCTAGAGCTTGGCTTTGATAGATTCTTCAAGGCTATACTAAGATTTGGGTACCGACAGAGTCATGCAGGCCATACTACGTTTATCAAGGCAATAATAAGATCACAATTCTTATTGTATATGTTGATGACATAATTGTGACAGGTTATGATATAGAGAAGGCATTCCGTCTCAAGGCAAGCATTGCAAAAGAGTTTGAGATGAAAGATCTGGGGTCATTACGATATTTTCTTAAAATTGAAGTGGCTAGATCAGATAATGGCATCTTTATTTCCCAAAGAAAGTATATTTTCAATCTTTTAGAGAAGACTGGTATGTCGGGCTGTCGACTTGCAGATTCGCTTATTGAGGCAAAGGTTAATTTCACAGTCTTATAAGGAGACTAATATATCTATCTCAGACTAGACCTGATATTGCATATGTTGTAGGGGTTGTCAGTCAGTTCATGCATGTTCCTCGTAGTGTACATCTTGACACTTTTTATCTATTTTGTGATATCTTAAGTATGCTCCTAGAAAAAGGCTCTTGTTCTCACATCATGGCTTGTTATCTCATCATGGCTTGTTCTCTCATCATGGCGACATGAAATTAGAAATTTTCAAAGATGTGGACTGAGCTGGTTCAGTTGATTATAGACAGTCTACATCAGGGTATTGCACATTTGTAGGAGGCAATCTAGTTACTTGGCAAAGTAAAATACAGACCATAGTAGCTAGATCAAGTGCAGAGGCTGAGTATAAGATTATGGAACATGGCATTTGCAAACTTACATGGCTACAAGTACTATTAAAGGAATTGAGAATTGAGTACAACAAACCTATAAATTTGTATTATGACAAAAAGAATGCCATTAATATTGCTCATAACCGGTACAACATGACAAAACGAAGAATATAGAGATTGACAAACACCTCATTAAGGAGAAACTGTGCAAGTGCTTAATTTGTATATCTTTTGTGAAATCTAAAGATCAATTAGCAAATTTTTTACTAAAAGTCTTAGTAGTAAAATATTTCAACTCATTGTATGCAAGTTGGGAATAAGAAATATTTATGCACCGACATGAAGGGGAGTGTTAAATTAGGGATATTCTTGTACTTTTGGTTACTTTGATCTTATTATATAAATAACAATGGTAAGGGAGCTAACCCTAATTATAAGTGCTCTCTCATTTACCGTCATATTTTTTTCTCAGTACTTTCTTCTATTCTTCTGTCTCTACATAAAAAAATGAACACGTATCTAAAATAAACCAGGCCTTTCTCATGAATGAAAACTTTCAAGAAGAATCACACAATATTGTCGCCAAATGATAATCTATAATCTTCCTCAATTAAACAATGCCCTTTAACTGTTCTAAACCACTGTGTTGCACGTCATGAAAATACAAGAGAAAAGATATCTCAAAAATCTATAAACCAAACCAAATCCATAAACATGGACAGAAAAAAATGGGCTAAGAGTTAAGTGTACCAAGTAGTAAAAGTTTCTGAATATGCTTCTCTGCCTTTGTTTCTTGCTCAATCCGCCGTTCTATTTCTGCAGTCTGAAAATTTACAGATTGATCACTTTATATTGCATTTAAAATGAGAAGGGAAAAGAATAATCGGAGACAGAAACTGAGAAACTACAAAGTTATATTTCACCTCTATAGCATTAATATTTGGAAAAACACAATGTATCAGGCATAGTTTTTACCTGAGCATTTTCTTCAGCATCAGCCTGATTGTAATGTTGGTGCCTACTACAGAGTAAGCCCATATTTTCTATTGCTTTACACAACATAGAAAAACTAAACTAGCAACATAGCAACTTCCATTTGAGAGAATCTTCTATTCCGTGATGGCTTCCTTCTGTATTATCCACACAGTAGGTTTTCAAGTTCACCTGATTTCAAACTACAATCAATCAGTAGGGATGAAAATTGATCTAGAGCTCCCCCACAAGAAGATGGTAAGGCCACAAGCCAAGTACAGTCCAGTTAAAACCATCCAAAGCATGTTCGGTAGTTGCATCGAAATAAATGGCCCATGACCCCATCACTTCTTAAATAGCACTCTAACAGGAAACCCATCATTATGAAAGGATTCATAGAAAAAGCATCTTATAATAAATGATGCTCGAAGTAATTGAATTTTGGAAACATCTATCGTGACGACCTAAGTGGATTACTGGCCTAATAATTTGAATAAAAAGCCTAATAATACAGCCTAAAATGCTTCAGCTCAAATTATTAGCATTAGCTCACTTATTTCATTATATACCAAATATATTTTCTATGGTATCACATCTGCATCTGGGGAAACCTATAGACGAGATCCCAAAAGAAAGAATGCACAGGCCACTCGTCCACTTCTTTCAGAAGCCCCATTCCAGAATCTAGCTATGAATTTCACACCTAACGCAATCGACGAAGCGAGGAAGACAACATTCCAAATTCGCAAAACATCCTAATATAACTTTTAATTGTTTACGGAATATCAGCTAATGAAACGTACCCAATGATCAAAATAATACAGTTGCTTATGAATCTGAGCAAAGCATGCTAAAAACAACCCAAACCGCATGATCCCCAATAACATTAAAGCTGCAATACCCTCATGCCCAGTATCTAGTTTTTTTTTTCTCCCATCTTTTCTTTTTGGCATCTTACATTTCAGACAACTAATTTTATAATTCACACACATAAAAACACACATATATCCCCTCTTCGATATCCAAATCCCAGATACAACTTTTGCTAGTATTATTATTTTCTTTAAATCTTAGAACAGAATAATTCAAACAAGAAATAGTAAGCCAGTATATATATATATATATATATAGATCAATACATATATGAGTGTATATAGTGGGGGAAGAGAGAGTGCAAACCAGAGAGGAAGAAAGAGTTGGATCTGGAATAAAAGAAAGAAGCTGAGCTGCGGGTGGAACTTAGAACAATGGATCGAGAGGCGTAGCAGAGGTGAGAGCTTGGTGCGGAGAGCAGAGACGAGAATTCTGTTCAATGTACAAACCCAAAAGGCCCCAACTTCACTGCGTTGCACAATCTTTCAAGTCGAGATATTTTCTTCAATAATTCTAATGACTCCCAAAAGAAACAAAAAAATTTATTTCGAATTTAAAATAAAAAATTAAAATTTAATTGTGTGTTGTATGAATTATATTGTAAATAAATTTAAATTATTAATTTTAAATTTTAAATAAATTTTTAAAAATATTTTTTAAATTTATAGTATTATTATATTTTCTTACTAGAGAAACACACTAGGTTGAGAATTTTCCACACCACTTTAGAGGTGTGTTATCCCCGTGCTTAGGTAAAATGGTGAGAATTTTGCATATTTTTATTTTTAAAATTTTTTTTATATATTCAAATTATGAAAAAACTTATTTTTTTTTTTGAATAGTTCCAATCATAAAAATCAAACAAATAAGATTTTTTTATCAAAGAATTTAGAAAAAATTGCTAAAAATAAAAATATAAAATATAAAATTTGACTTATCGACTTATTATAACTTATTTTTGCATTTTCTATTGGTTATAAAAATTTACTTTTATTACTCATCTTAATGAGAATAATTAAATCTAATAATAATTTAGTCAAATAATAAAAAATTTATTATAAATAAATAAATAATTATCTCATATGGGGTTTAAATAATCTCACAATTTGCTTTAAAAGCATCTCTAACCGACTTCTTTTTTCTATTAGATTTGTTGGCTAAAGTAATTACTTTAGTACTACGGTAGATTTTTCATCTCACTAGTTATTTAATTATATTTTTGACTTGTTAAATTTACTTAGTCATTGGAGCTAGCTAATTTAATTTGATGACTATAAATATATCACATCATTAATTATATAATAATGTATTTTTGTATATTTTACCTGTCTAAAATGCTAGTAGTGTTAAAATAGATGCATAAAAAAATGACTTGTTAAAATAAAAATTATATTTTAAAAATATATTTTAATTAGGCAAAATTGATATTAGCACTGGTGATACTCAAAATGACTTGTTAGAATAAAAAATATATTTTTTAAATATATTTTAATTAGGCAAAATTGATATTAACTCTTTACATAGTAGATTGAATTGGATGAGTTGATTAACAAAATTAATTGGATAATTTTATTTTGAGTTATATTTTAAAAGATTTCATCTTTAACTCACCTCATATATGTATTAATTATCGTATTTTTATATATAATGAGTTTTAATATTATTTATGTATATAATAAGTATTCATTATATATGTTATTGTTAAAAATATTTATTATATATATTATTGTTAAAAATATTTGATTATGTTGTTGTTATTGTTAAATACTATTATTGTTTTTCGTTAGCTTTTTGTTTGACATATTAAATTTAATTTTATAAAATAATGTAATAATTTCTCTTATTTAAAAAAAATAAGTCCAAAATTTTATAACTTTTTGAACACAATAAACTACATAAATCAAAGAGTTAAAATTGGATCCAATCATTCAATTTTGATTACCAATGAATTGCCAACAAGTTAAAAAGACATTTCATTCGTCAAAAGTTGATTAATTAAAAAAATTCTCAGCCAATATCAACCTATCCCAACAATTGCACGTGACATATAAATAGTAATGGCATTGCTAGACTATTTTAAAGGAATTGAATAATTGACAAAATTATAAATAAAATAATAATAATAATAAAAAGACTATATATGAAAGGATATAAAGATAGGACTAATTAACTATTTGGGAAATTACATCTTCACCTCCTTTCTTTGACTTAGTATCACTTAACTCTTTTATCTTTGACTCTGAATAATTTTAATTCTTTCATTTAAAAAATTGTACAAAAGAATGAAAAGAATAAAAACGAACAAGAATGCACAAACCACAAAAGAATGAAAACGAACAAGAAAAGCAATCACATAAATGAGACTGATATAGTGGTTCAATAAGTTGTGTCTACGTCCATGAGCTCACTTTTTTCACTATAAACTTGAAAGAGTACAAGAGATGTATTTTTCGTGCAAAAGGAATGAGAAAGACATGTCAAAACTTAATCGCAGTCGCAACACTAATAGCCTATAAAGATGCAGTATCGAACAAACTGATCTATCGGTCCTATGACAGCTCGTTCGGTCATCGATCCAGATTGATTTGTCCATCGACCTTTCTTTAACTGCTCTCGATATCTCTACAAACTGCTCGATCGATTTGTCCTCTAGACAGATTGTCATCATCCTCCAACAACCTCCCACTTGAAGTCAAGCCATTCCAAGCCTACCGATCCTCGAAAACCTCCATCACCTCCAATAATAGCCAAGTTAACCATGTGAGTCATTCTTCTGTCTTCTAAGCTTGAAAACCAACCGAAACTGAACACACCACCAGTTTATCAATAGTGACTTATTTTGTCAACATGTCAATTAGGTTCTTTGCTCTAAAAATTTTCTCAAGCTTTAACTGTCTGCTGTTAAGAAGAGAATGTACAAAGTGATACCTCAACTGTATGTACTTTTTCCTAGAGTGAAACACTGGGTTCTTAGCAAGAAAAAAATAGTACTTTAGCTATCACTATAAAAAGTACCTCTATTAATCTTCTTGCCCAACTCTTTGAAGAGACTCTGTAACCACACCATCTCCTTTTCAGCATGTCACATCTACATACTCAGTTTATGTAGTAGAGAGAGAGTAATAATCTTCTATAACTTAGAAATCCAAACACAGCTGTACCACTTAGTGTATAGACAAACTCAGTAGTACTCTTTCTTCTGTCGATATCATCAGCTAGATCAACATCCACATAACCCTACAGCTTTAAATCTACTCTTGTAAAGCATAGTGATGTATCAATAGTACTTTTCAAATATCTCAAAATATACTTTACAGCATCCTAATTCTATTTTCTTGGATTACTCATGTATCTACTTACTATTCCCACTATATGTGCAATGTTCAGCCTTGTGTAGACCATAACATATATGAGGTTACCAATAATCAATGCATAAGGGACTTTGCTCATATAATTCTTCTCCTGCTCTATTTTTGGAGATTGATCCTTAGTTAGTTTGAAATGACTAGCTAAGAGTGTACTTACAGATTTAGCATGTTCCATGTTGAATCTGCTAAGCATCTTTTTCACATACTCTCCGTGTGAAAGTCTTAAAGTCCTACTGGCCCTGTCTTTGATGATTCTCATACTAAGAATTTGTTTGGCAGCTCCCAATTTCTTTATTGCAAACTGAGTTGATAATGGCCTTTTTAACTTATTAATCTCCTCAATACACGAGTTTGTGACTAGCATATCATCCACGTACAGTAGTAGGATAGTATAAGAGTTATAAAAATTCTTGACATAGCAGCAATGGTCTGCTTCCATCCATGTGAACCCGATGCTCTACAAGAAGTTAAATTTCTTATATCATTACCTTGGAGTTTGTTTTAGATCATGCAAGCTTTTACTCAATTTGCAAACTAAGTTTCATTTTTCCTATATTGTGAATCCTTCTGGTTGACCCATGTAAATATCCTCTTACAGGTCACAATAAAGAAAGGAGGTCTTGACATCCAACTGTTTAAGATGTAAGTCCTCGTCGCCACAATTTCCAGTACTAGTTTGATTGTTGTCAATTTCACAACTTAGGAGAAGATCTCAATGTAGCCAACGCCTTCCTTCTGCTGAAATCCCTTGATAACCAATTTGGCCTTATAGCGTTTGCTGCCATTATGTTATTCTTTTACTCTGTATACTTATTATGCAAATCTTTTTTTTTCCATTGGCACTTCTGTCATCTCCCATGTCTGATTTGTCATCAGTGAGTTTATTTCATCCTTTATGGTTAACTCCCACTTCATTTAGTTCATCATTCATGGATAACTCCTACTTTTTTGAGTTCTCAATCTACAATGCTTCATCATTACTCCCTGGCTCACCACTATCAATTAGCAGGATATAGAATAGGGACGGTGAGAAATGTAGTGGTAGCCTAATGCTTTTAGAAGACCTTTTGAAAGCAGTTGTAGGTGTGCTCTGTTCTATCTGTGTTTACATTTTTCTTGTCTTCTTCATCCCTGTTCTACATAGTATTTTCAAAAAATGTAATCTAGATTAACCAACTCGAACTTCTTCGTATCTGGCATCACCACGTCAGATTCTTCTTTTGACCTGTTGTAGACACCCCAATTTGACCAAGTTGAATCTTAAGCACCCATCTCGAATAGTCTCCAATGACAAAAATATGAGAATTATGCTCAAGGATGCACCAAAGCAAGAAAAGTCAAGAATTTAATTCAAAATCCAAGTAACCACCTAAAACCTTTAGGCCACGACATTCTTATCCTTATGGCAGCAACCTTTTTTATGATCCAAGACCATGTAGTATCCTTACCTTAACGATCGCCACCTTTTTCTGATCATAGAACATGCCGTGAACTTCGTTTCTCACGACCGCGACTTTTTGTGGTCTCGGGGGTAAGTCTAGTCTGAAATACATTCAAATTTAGGGGTGTCCAGCACGTGCTGAAAGGGAATGTGGGTAAGTTGAAACAGAGGACAGAAGTCTATTTCTTTATAGGGTATCCCAAGGGAACAAAGGGTGGTCTATTTTATAATCCTAAGGATCAGAAGATCATTGTTAACACTAATGCCCGATTCTTGAAAGAGAATTATATTATGGACCACAAACCCAATAGCAAAATTGTTTTGAAAGAACTGAGAGAAAATACTAGTAGAACGAAAGAGAAACTACAAGCCACTAATATTCCATTATCTCGTCGTAGTAGGAGGATTATCAGGACAGATGCAAATCAAGAGCAGGGTGCTGATGTGCAGGGTTCAAATTCTACATAGCGTGTTACTGCTAGTACACAGACAAGGTAGTGCTTCGTCATAGTGAGAGGGTTATTCATTAACATAATCGGTATATGTTCTTGAGAGAGTCTTTTGATAAAATCTTGGCAAAACTGGATACCGAGTCTTGTAACTACAATGAAGTATTTCAGAACAAAGATGTAAATTTTTGACACAAGGACTATGAATTCAGAGATAAAATCTATGTATTTCCAATCAGATATGTGAACTTATAGAACCACCCGAAGTGATAAAACCAATTGGATGCAAGTGGATCTACAAGAAGAAAAGAGAAACAAACGGGAAGGTTGAAAGTTTCAAAACTAGGCTTGTTACTAAAGGGTTTATTTAGAAAGAAAGAATGAATTATGAGGAAACTATTTCACCGGTAGCCATACTTAAGTCTATTCAAATTCTCTTATCCATTGCTGCTCATTTTGATTACGAAATCTGGCAAATGAATGTCAAGACAGCTTTTCTTAACAAAAGTCTTGATGAATGTATTTATATGATACAACCAGACGGATTCATTGCAAGGGACCAGGAACATATGTTGTGTATGCTTAAAAGATCTATTCATAGACTTAAATAGGTATCGATGTATTGGAATACTCAAATTGATTAAGCCATTAAGTCTTATGATTTTAATTAGAGTTTGGATGAATTCTGTGTGTATATGAAGCATGACGGAAGCGTGATAATTTTCTAGTACTTTATGTAAACGATATCTTGCTCATTGAAAATAATGTGGAGGCATTATTTTCGATTCAAGTATAGTTATCTAGGCAGTTCGATATGAAAAACTTGAGAGATGCCAGTTATATCTTTGGGATCAAGTTCGTGCAAGATCGAAAATAAAGGATGTTGAGTTTTTCACAAGCAAAGTATATCGATGATATCCTTGCTCGTTTTAGCATGCAAGATTTCAAGAAAGAGTTTTTTTCTTTCAGGCATATAATCACTCTATCCAATGATCAGTGTCTTAAGACACCTGATGAGATAGAGAAGATGAAGGTGATTTCTTAAGTTTTGGCAGTAGGAAGCCTCATGTATGTTATACTTTGCACTGGACCCGACATCTACTTTGCTGTTGGCATGGTTAGCAGGTATCAGTCTAACTCAGGACTAGAGTATTGGATTGCGATAAAGAATATACTCAAGTACCTAAAAAGAACTAAGGATTATATGTTGGTTTACCGGGTAGATAGTCTAGTACCTTTGGGTACACAGACTCAAATTTTCAGTCTGATAAGGATTCCCATAAGTCTACCTTAGGATATGTATTTACCTTAGGAAGTGGAACCATAAGTTAGAAGAGTATCAAGCAGTCCTGCATTGTTGATTCCACCATAGAGACCGAGTACGTGGCAACTTCTAAAATAGCCAAGAAGGCCGTTTGGCTTAGGAACTTCTCGTTGGATCTAAAGGTGGTACGTTCAGTTTAGTCGGCTATTACAGTTTATTGTGACAATAGCAGAGCAGTTGCAAACTTGAAGGAGCTAGGGGTTCACTAGAAGGCAAGCACATTAAGCGTAAGTATCACATGATACGAGAAATTGTACAAGGAGGTGATGTTGTGTAACTAAAATTGCATCAGGAGACAACTTTGTAGATCATTTTACAAAGAATTTATCGGCTAAGACTTTTAATAGTCATGTAGAGGCATGAGAGTCAAATGTATGGCAGCATAATTTTGAGTATAAGTGAAAGATTGTTAGAGTTGATTTACTAAAAATCATATTTTTAGTATTTAATTTTATTTTAATAAAATTAATTTTTTACTTTATGAAAATCGTTATGAGCAATGTATGTATATCATTTTCTTTAATATTATGCATGGATGTTCAGTATTATGTACAGTATTTAATCTGGTGTGTAGAGTACAATTTGCATACATAAGAACAGATTTTAGGTTCTTGCAAAATATAAATTTTATATTTATAGTTTAAATGGAAATAGACATACCATCTATATGATTGTAGCACAGAATTTTAGTAGATTTGTCTTGGTTACAAAAAATAGATAATAACGTCTTTATTGTTTTAACTCTCTGTACTAATATATTTTGTGTATATTGAATATGATATATTGGGGTAATTAATTTTATACTGACTGTATAAATTAATTCACATTCCAATGTTATTATGAATAGTATTTATGTTCTTAATCTTGAAATAATTATTGATTTGCATATATTTAACATTCGTTATTTTGATTCATTAGAGGGTGCTATCTTATATGTGTTTATACTTTCGATGAATTAGATAGCGGTATTATTTACATAGTGAATATTAATTATTGACAGAATTCACGTTCCGAAAGATCGAGATTGACGATACTCCCTTAAAGAAACTTATAGGTTTTGATCGGGTCAAACCCTACAGGTGGATTTGATTATTCGGTGGTCAAATAAATTAAGCGAAAAGATTTAAAAAATTACAAAATACTGATTAAATTAAATTATTAGTAATTAAATTTAATTGGTGGGTATCAGGAATCTTAACGTGGAAGAAATAATAAGCATTTAATAACAGGAGCTCAATGCAAGAAGATCTTGAGATTATAGGTCAGAATGCAATTATAGTTCTTTTGTAGTGTGAACTATAATTCAGTGTTTTATGAAAATTACAGAAATCGCTGCTAGTTTTCTATAATTACAGATACTGATATGTGATTTGCTTAATTGTGAAAACTACTCATAGGTGTTTGTATTCCACTAGAAGTCTTATTCATAATTACTCCACAGGTCCATGTTGTAGCCCTATAAATATGCGGACAGACTAAACTAGTTTCATAACTTGTCTTCAAGACTAAAACTGTCCAGGTTCTGCCGGTACGAGTTCTTGATAGATTGTAACCCACACTAAATTCAAGAATAATATAAGAAAATACAGTAGAAGGTCTAACAAGAGTTTCAACTCTGAATAAAATGCGTAGTTGAAGATTTGACCGGAAAAATGTATTCTTCTAAATTAACTTTGATTGCACGAATTTTAATTATGATTGTTCGACGTCAAAAGTTTTATTTGGTGCTTGTTCCGGCGTTTTCCCATCCAGTTAAGTTTTTTCAAAAATCGTTTACAAAAACAATGATCTTAGCAGTTTTGCCTCTTACACTGTTTGGGGCGGTGGCGTTGGTGGTGCGGCAGCACTGGTTCGAGTAGTTTTTTCAGCTGTTCTTTGGGTAGTTTTAGAGAAGGTTTTTTGACAAAAAATATTACTTTTCAAGGGCTATTTTTTGATATAAAGAACGCCGAAAACAGAGCAACGAGATAGCGACAAAAGTCGTCTGAAGCCTGTGGCCGTAGGCGGCAGCGGCAGCAGCAAGGTGGCTGATGGTCTTGAGCTGATTTGGGGGATGTTTGATTGTGATATTCTGATACGTATCGATCCTCAAGTGATATATTTATGTATCACACAGTATCAGGGAATCCTGATTCAATCGGGATACAGGAATCAGACTTGAAAGTGGATTGATACAACTTATCTTCAATAGAAATTTAAAACTCATTTTCTCTTTAATCATAAAATCGAAATATATGTATATTA
>JAOTRH010041711.1:0-20138 GCA_034768845.1 Heliamphora exappendiculata
TATATATAGAGAGAGAGAGAGAGAGAGAGAGAGAGAGCATGGCAAAGCTTCTTTGAGGAAGCTTACTGTTTCCCACACATTTCTCTCTCCCTCTCTCTTTCTCTCTCTTGGTTATATGTCTCTCTCCCTCTCGGGTTTCTTTCCTATCTTCTATTTTTGAAGATTTAAAGCTCGAGATTTCACAAAGTCATAGAAAGAGAAGTTGCTCTACGCATTGAGGGCTACGCCTCAACTGAATCAATTTTTATTTGAATGATTTTGAATTTTTGGGTGTGCTTCAGTCTTGGGATTGTTAGCTTCTTGAGGTAAGATTTTAGACTACCTTCAATATTTGTGATTTATATGTTATAAATGTTTTTCTTTTTTTCAAAAATGCAATAAAATTTGTGTTTAGCATGAACCCTAGTTTTGATGTGAAATTTTATGATAAATGTCATTAATAGATTAATAGTATTTTGTTCATGATTGTGGGACTCAAACTCAAAACAAATTTCTTTTGAAATTAGAGAAATTTATAAAAATATTGGATATGATGATCTTTGAGAATATGAATTGTACACATGTTGTGTTGAGATGAGAAAATGGTTTAAGTTAATGTACCGGATTAATTTGATGTGGATAAATTAGTTTTCTTCACACATTTTTGCATTTTTTTGTCGAACTTCTTTCGAAACTTCATTTTATCACCGTTAAACCCTTTCTATCAAATCCCTTGTACTTTGGGTTATATGTATGAATTATCACTCTTGGATCTCTTGGTGCTAGATCTTTGGATCTCGAGATGTAACTGGATTAACATTATCTTGACCTTTGGACTTTCACGTTGGATTTGTCGACCTTTGACTTCAACCTTGGACTTTATCCTTGTCCACTTGGTACTCTCTCTTTTTTTTTTTGAGCCCACATTTTCCTTTTGTTATGTGGACCGTCGCGTTATAGCTTTATGAACATGACAAAAGATGTTTGGTTTATCGCAAGCCACTTATATAGATATGACTCTTGCTTATTTTAGTACGTAAGATTTCAAAAAATGGTTCTTCCTTTTTAGACATAGAATTACTCTATTCAAGGATCAGCGTCCTAAGACAACTACTGAAATAAAGAAAATATAGGCAGTTCTTTATGCTTTAGTAATAGGAAGCTACATGTATACTAAATTTTGCACTAGTTTCGACATCTATTTTGCCATAGGCATAGTTAATAAATATTAGCCTAACTTAGGACAGAAGCATTAGACAACTATAAAATATATACTTAAGTACTTAAAAAGGATAAGAGATTATATGTTAATTTATCAAGCAGAGTTTAATACCCTTAGGGTATAGAGATTTGGATTTCAAATAATGTAAGAATTCCAAAAAGTCAACATCAAGATATGTGTTTGTCCTAGGAGATAGAGCCATAAATTAGTGGAATATCAAGTAGTCGTGTATTGTTTATTACATCATAAAGGCCGAATGTGTGGCAGCCAAGGAGGCTGTTTGGCTCAGAAATTTTGATATGGTACCTTTGGTATAATCATTTATTACACTTTATTGTGATAATAACGGTGCAGATGCCAACTCGAAAGAATCTAGGATCCATAAGAAGAGCATTGCAATATTTAATTTTTTGTAAGTTACGCCTTTTTGCTAATATTTAATTTTTTGTACCATGAATATGATCGGCGGTCCAAAAGGGCACTACAATAGCTAGCAACTGAGTAATTATTTAGGTTGGGTTTGGAATACTAGTTTATTAACTTATTTTATTTTATTATTTTTAATTTCTTTTTTCATTTAGTCAAATAATTTACTTTTCAGAAGTTCCCCATTGTGAAAAATTAGGAAAGTATAAAATTTTGGTTAAACAAAGGAAAAAGTTCATAAAACAAAAAAACAAATCAATATGCTAGTTTTTTTCGGTCTTTAATATACTTTTTTATCTTTTGATAAAAAAAAATTTTATTTTGTTGATTTTTTTCATCGAGATGAACCGAAATTGGAGTAGGAGTCTGAAAGATCTGATTAAGTAGATCAAATAAAAAATTTCACCAAAAGTTAAAATAAGTTTAAAAATGATACAAATAAGTCAAATGCTCCTTTTGTAACCCATTTCTTTTAATCAAAAAGTACAGAGGCATTTATTCCCACACTTTGCTTTTGAGAAGGCTTGCAACTTTCACCTCCGAACTTGCATCCAAAACTAAGCCTTATTTTTTTTGAATCAATGCTCCACTACAGTCACTAAATAACAAATAATTACATATTAAGGAAAAATCTAACAAAAGTGATGAATCACACTAGGTATATTTAGTATATTTTGCTTTTATTTTTAATTTTTCTATAAATTGTAAATAAAAACATATTTAATAATTATTTTTTTTTTCAAAAAAATATAAATAGTTTTTAAAAATTACTAAATTTTTGAAAACATACAAAAATGTGTTTTTTTTGTTTCGTAAACAAATTTTCATTCTATTTTTTTTCTCCATTACTTTCGACCACTGCCTCCAACTTTTCATTCCGGCCATTATTTTCGGGTACCGCTTCCAACCACCATCTTTGACCATCACATACGACTGCTACTTTCGACCACCATCACTACCTTTTGCTCTATCATTAGCGGCTATCATCTTCGGTCACCGCCTTCAACCACCAGTTTTTAAATATTTACGTGTCAAACATATTTTTATTTTTGTTTTTGTTTTATTATTAAAATAAGCAAAAATATGTTTTTGTTTATTATAAATGAAACTTTATAAATTATAAATATTACAAATTGGGCTAATATGGATGATTGTGAAGTAAAGTACTGACCTAGCTTAATGGTATTGAATAATTGCTCTTTAACAATGAAAGGGGCACATAATAGAAGAAAAAGAAGGCTAAGGTGGAGACCAAATTAGGCAGTGACTATGGTGTGAAAAGGGCAAAGAAGAGAGGACAAAGTGACTTATGATAATCGAACAAGGATAATTATTGCTAATATAGTCCAACCTACATCTACAACAGAGAATTGTAGTGTAATTTTAATAGTTTTTTATATCCTAGGATTTTCAGGCCAATTTACTTGTACCTCGACTAGTTTTTTGAGAACCAGTTCCATCAACCACTAGTAGGAGATCTAATTAAAACCAAAGTAAAATCTCGTACGAATTAATCCCACAAGAATTAATAGCATCTAAATGATTTTAAGCCTGATATCTTAGAGAGGCAAACTCTCAAGTTTCGAGATTTGACTATCATGCCAATCCTTGGGGATTGTGAAACTTCAAATGTTATAATTTAGACATAGTTCTCTCCAGAGAATTGGTTTTTGCTTTTCCTAATTGATTGCCAAATTCCATACACGCAGTGTTGCGCTACAATGCCTCTGCTCAATTCTGATGAAGAATTGATTTGCAATCTAATTTGCAATCTAATCTGTGGCAACTGAACCCCTTGGGGGGTTTGTATAGAGCAGCTATTTAGGATATTAGCCAATCAAAAAAAATCTTCTAACAAGTTAAGAATTCTAAAACAATAAGGATTCCAACCCCACTAGGCAACTAACTTTATTTTTTCTTTTTCTTAATTTTATTTCTAATAAAATATTAATCCTAATTATATTAGACTCCTAATATACTTGTACCACCACAAATGGAACGAATACCAATAGTTTAGACAAACGATTAAGCAGTTTAAAACATTATGTTCAAAGATTAGTTAACAAATTCGATAGTCATATACAAGGAAAAGTTCAAAATCATAAGCTACCTACTCCCTATATAGAGGAGATTTTTACTTTTACTCTCTTTGGTGTTTACATTTTCATTTGCATTGTTAATAGCTAATTTTGATTTGCACAGGGGATTGTTATAACTGGATTTTATAACATATGTCTTTAAAACTTTAGGCCAAAATAATATGAGTTCCACATGCCTTTTGTGACAGATCTAGGTACATATGCGTTCTCCTCCAAGAGGAGATGAAGAATTTATATTTATTTGTTCAAATTCGTTAAGAGATTTTGAACTAAACTAAGAATCAAACTATTTTGAATAATTCTACAAACTTAAGAATCAAAATAAAACTATGAGTACTATAAAGTCAGACTAAACGGAAGTAAAGTTCGATTCCATTTTGAAATCGTAGTTCTAATTTTAAATATTTATTGCCCATTTTATGTTAAAGAAATCATACATTAATTTTGCTTACATAATTGTTTTTTTTCTTCTATTCTTTCTTATATTATATTTTTACTTTACATTTTATTTTATTACTTATTTTGTAAGATTTCAAAAAAATATTCTTGCATCTATTAATAATGTATCATATTTTATTCCTTTGTAATTTTATGATTCTTCTTAATAATTATTAATAGTCTATCAATTATATAATATTACAATTTTATGAAAAGAAAGTAAAAAATTAAATTTTAAAAGAGAAAGAATATAAAAAAAGAGACAAAAAGAAAATAATTAATATTTTAATATTTCTTTCTTTATATATAATATATAATATAATATGAATATAACAAGATCAATAAATGGTTCAGTTTTATATGATTTTCTAAAAGTTTAGTCCAAAAAAATACAAAGTTTTGTAAATAGAAAGTACCTACCCAAGTATAGGTTTGAGCTTGATTCAAAAAACACAAAGTCTATGAATTAGTATTTTCAATTGATAAAATACTTGTAGTGAGCCTCGTAAAGCAACACCCGTCCGCCCGGCTAGGCCTAGGCTTGAGCTTGAGTCAAAGATCCATAAGGCATTTTTTTTAAAAGGAAAAATCCATTTAAATGTTTATTTACACAAATTTAATGGAAGTTGAATTTAAAAAATTCAGTTAAGAGCCAACGAGTCCCAAGCCTTTTCCGAATCAGCATAAAACCCATTTGCAATTGGTTTGAACCCATTCTTTCAAATCGAATGAGTATGGTGGCAGTTCGAATAGACCTGTTACCTTAACCCGAACACGCCTGATGGCTGTTTTGCACAAAAAAATGAATGATATCAGCCTTTGGATTAATGAATTGCCCAAAAAAAAAAAAAAACACCCATTCTCGTTTTGAACAATCACATCTATGTTTGGTTGGTCAAGTCTGAAAATTACAATGCTTCTTCTGCGGACATTGATCATTATATCATAAGATTAAGAGATAAACACCCCATGTCTATAAGCACCACTGTAGAGAGACGAATCTCTCTCAAGAACATAGTATTTAACAATAGCCTCCATCAATATTCTTTTTTTCTTCCATTCCTTCTGTAAATTTTATTTTCTGTGTTACATTATTTGTTTCTGCTTCTCTATCTAAATTTTTGTTGAGTTGTAACTTCTGTTCCTTTTACAAAAACCATTCCTATAATAGTTTTTTTTAGTAAATGTGATTGTGGTTTTTTAGCCGGTGGTCTCTCCTTGAGCTATAAAATAATTTTTTATCACAGTTCTATTAAAGTACAGAATCTCCTTTCCCAATAGTTTTTACCATTTTTGCCACTGTAATAATGTAATAATATAATTATTGTACGGAGAAAAATCTTCACTTGACAAAACCTAACATCACACACCACCATCTCATCTTAGCAAAAAATAGGACAACACAGGTTAAATCTTTCTTTCTATCTACTTATATATAAATATATATCCTCTCTTACTAGAGGAGAGGGGAGATCTCTAAGCATACATTTTTTGATTTTGGGGCATGCATTTTTTCTGCATAATACATTGTTTTTTTTTCAAGTCGTATCTAATTTGGACATCGAAGGGCCTTGTACTGGCCACAGAGCCAGAAAGCTTATTTTGCAGAAATCTAGTGATTGGAGCACGTGGGACCTCATCATCTTCTTCATCGTTGAGCTCTTTTTTTTTATTTTGCAGGTATGTATTTTTTTATGTCCGTACATTTAAATAATTTTTTAATATGAGTGATTTTTTACCGACGTGGGACCTCATCATATTCAATGTTTTTGGTTTGAGTGATTTTTTTACCAATGAACAAACAATATTTTTTTCTATGCCTTAAACCATAGTTAGCTTTAGTTAGTCTCACTAAATATATAATAAACGATAAGTGTGTGAAGCAATGATTGATTTACCGTAAACTAGAATTTAAACTCACAGTTCGTTCAGAATTTAAACTCTAACAAAAACATGTTTATTAGATATAAGCACTAATATGATTGAATTATATCTCAATTTGAAAGATGAATAGTTTATTCTTAAAACCATACTTGTTATACATAATATGTAATACCACTAGATGCATTCATTTTTTACTATAAATGTTACATAATAATGTAGTTGTTGATGTTGGATAAATTTAATTAGTTAAATGCATTATTTATTTAATTGTCCTTATAAAGATGAACAGAGCAGTTTTGTTATGATTCTAATGTCGAGTTGGTAATCCGTACTTATCCACCCGATGTCATAAAATTAGACTCTATTCGATTCCTCCATCATGAAAATGCGTCATGATAGACACTATCGAATAAGACAACATAACACAACAAACAACTATCCGCTTTCAAATAGATGTGCCACCAGCAAAAGTATAATGGTATACCCATCAACCCAAATTTACATTGGTCACACTACGCATACATTACACAAATCCGAAAACAGTCGTTTTATAAGAGCTCAGGTCTACATCACTAAGAATTTAGGGCATGTTTAATTGATCATATTAGACATAGGATTGAATTACATATCACATAGAATTATATTTTTCTTATTTGAATTTAACAAGTGATGAAAAAATTATGCATTTATTGGATAATTCTAATCCCACAAAATATGAGATTATAATGCTTAAAAGATTATAGTATTAATAATTCATTCATTACTAGTCTTATGTGATTACTTATCAAATGAGATTATATATCCCATTTTTATTAATCAGATCAATTAAACTTGACCCTACTTTCTTGCGAGTGAACTATGTCTAAATTATAACATTTGAAGTTTCACAATCCCCAAGGATTGGCATGATAGTCAAATCTCGAAACTTGAGAGTTTGCCTCTCTAAGATATCAGGCTTAAAATCATTTAGATGTGCATCACAGCGTGCAACAGCGGCAATAAGAATTTTGGCAAGAACAGCCCACGTTCGTGCACAGATCGGATATCAAACGAAACCCAATTGTCCTGAAATTTTAGATGCATACTCTCGGCACTTGATTCTTATTAACTAACGGTATCGATTATCAACCGGTAAAATCTAAACTTGATTTTATTTTTTTGGTCGGAATCCACCTTACGGTGACGAGTATTCAATATTTTGTTATCTCGATAATATTATTCTTGATGTTGTCATCCTCTAGGTATGCCTATAAAGTTAATTCTGTAAATTTATTATTTTGGTATAGTGAAAATTTTGAATCGAACTTCGGTCCCGTGATTTTTTCCATTATGAGTTTTCCACGTAAAAATCAGCGTCGTGTAATTGTTTGATTATTATTTATTCTGCTCTTATTGATCTCATTTAATTACGCACAAAATGAGGTAAAAATATTTATTCCGCTGCAGGCTATTTTTATTTAAATTTTTTTTCAACAGTGGTATCAGAGCCAGGTTCAGATACAATTCAGGCAAATTCAGTTCTTGTGCCTGTTTAAATGGAGGAATCATCTTGTGCTATAATTAAACTGAATTCATCGAATTATTCGATATGAAAACTGCGGATGGAAGATGTTCTTTACACTAAAGACTTATACCTGTCGGTTGAAAGTGACAGCAAGAAATCAGAAAAAAAACTACTGATGATGAGTGGACGGTTATGAACAGGAAAATAGTAGCTCAAACTCGTACTTGAAGGGATCAGAGTATTTTTCACCACGTGGCTCAAGAAACCAATGCTCATGTATTGTGGAAGAAATTAGAGTCAATGTACTGCCCAAAATAAAGCATCTTTGATCACACGATTGGTGAATCTGAAATACAAAAATAGCTGGAGTGTAGCCGAGCATCTCAGTAACTTTTAACAGTTGATTAATCAGTTGACTACTACGAAGATGATTCTGGATGATGAGTTGTAGGCCCTACTTGTATTGAATTCCTTGTTAGACAGTTGAAAAACACTGGTTGTGACAATTAGTAACTCAGCACGGAACGACGAAGTCACCATTGATATGGTGAAGGATAGCATGTTCAATGAGAAGGCGAGACGAAAGGAGCAGGGAAGCACAGCTGAGTCAAATGCCTTAGTCACAGACAAGAGGGGGAGGAGTACAAACAAAAAATCTTCCAACAACGATAAGCCAAGAAGCAAGTCAATAGAAAAATCTCAAGCTAGAAAAGAGATTAAATGCTTCTATTGCGACAAGATAGGGCACATGAAAAAAGAATGTAGAAAACTGAAAAGGGATCAGAAACAGGGTAAGTTTGACGACAAGAAAAACTAGAAGGATACAGCTATAGCAACTTCAAACAAAGGTGAAACCGTCATTGTTTGTGATGACGAGTACATTAGGATCACTAGACAGGACTCTAGTTGGGTGATTGACTCGGGTGCCTCTTTCCATGTCACCGCACATAAGGAATACTCCATGACTTAATACAACTGACGATTTTGGTCACGTCAGAATGGGTAATGAAGATATGTTTGACATAATAGGAATTGGAGATGTCAGTCTAGAGACTACTATAGGCTGTAGATTAGTACTTAAGGACGTCAGACACGTGCTAGAGATCATGTTTAATCTCATATCCATTGGTCAGTTTCGGGGATGGAAAGTGAAAACTCAGCAAAAGGCCTCTAATTGTTTCAAAGGGAAAGAAGAAATCCAGTCTCTACACCTTGGAAGCAAAGCTTAGGAAAGGAGTGATCAGCACAGTTGAGCAGGACGTCACCACCGAGCTATGGCACAAGCGGCTCGGACACATGAGTGAGAACGGCATGCAAGTTCTAGCCAAGAATGAGCTTCTACCTTAGGTAACAGGTACCTGTTTCAAAACTTGCATCCATTGTTTAGTTAAAAATAACACAGAATCCCGTACAATGGAGTCCTTTCATCTAGGAAGTCAAATATCCTAGACTTAGTACATTTTGATGTTTATGGTCCTATGAATATTACTATTATGAGTGATGTTAGATATTTTATGACATTTATTAATGACCACTCATGAGAGGTTTAGATATATGCTTTAAGAACTAAAGACTATGTGCTAAATGTGTTCAAATAGTTTCAGGTTAGTGTAGAAAGATAGAGAGGAAGATCGTTGAAGTGCATCCAGACTGACAATGGTGGTGAGTACCAAGGATTGTTCCACGATTCAGTCAACTGAACTCACCAAGTCAATCGATTGGATCACCCCACTGCCCAGTCAATCGACTGGATTGACACCCTTAGTCGACTGAGTTGCTACTAGAATTTATCATACTGTTTCCAATGTCCAAGCATAGGTTCAAACATACACCTAAAACATCACCAAGGTTAAAAATTAATTCCAACTCCATCAACACTTAAATCATTTCGAAAAAGAAATAGGTTAGGGTTTCACAACTCTTTCTCTCTTAAAGGAATTTTGTCCCCGAAATTCAATACTGAAACTCAAGCCAAACACTAACCCATCAACCATAAACAAACCCGGATGCCAACCCAGCAACACCGTATAACAGCACAAATGCCCTAGCAACTGAAACCTTAGAACTGCCGTCACATAAGGAAAACACGTCATTGAAGAGTCGATCTTCACACAGACTGCTCCCACGTGCAAGTCCCACTGACACCACAGTCATCCATGAAACATCTATAAAACATCGGGTCAAGATCCAACTCACGCTGCCAAACCTCAACACATAACTCTGGTTGAACACAAACTACTCCAGCGACAAATGCATCACACGAGACCAATCCACTATGAAACTTGATTCCAAACACTCTCTACTCCAGGACATAGAGACCATTACTCTCGTTCTCACTGCCACATACTGGCTCGATCGCTCATCACAATACATACCAAGGACATTCTATGCGAGTCTAAACATACGACATCAAACCCTGACATCGATCACATGAAGTTACATACTACACGCACAAACTTTAATCAAGTTCTGACGATCACCAAAAGACCACCCACTTTGATACCACATCGTTACCCTGCTAATGCTAACAACACCACTATGAAGCTGACACGATGCCCATCCACGAGCAACAACACAAACATCCAACTCCAGAGATAAGCTCCCTTAACTCACCTAGAGAAACAAAGAATGCATTTCATCTTAACCTTCATCCTCTATTCGACCTTCCATCACGAATCACAATTCTCACCCTAGAGAAACACTAAGTGGCACACTATTGTCCCAGACAAAGTTTCATACAATCGAAAATCAATCCGGCATCACAGTTACAAAGTCACCTGACCCCAACGAGTCACTTGACCCAACAGTCACACAGATAAAACATCTCATAGGTATCCAATAACCTACACAAACCCAACCATGACTTTCGTGCAACCGCACATCACTACACAACTCAACATCTCGCCGTTAAATCACCGATACCAAGTCTGCAGATCAACCTCAAATCAGATATGATCGTCGTCATCTGACAAAGCAGACATGATCACCATCATCCGACATCATTGAGTCCACAATAGTAGAATATTCGAACACCAAACTTGTCCGCCAAGTAACCAACCAAGACTTGTCTCTTACACTTAGCAATTTCCTCATATACAGAACTCATCACGACCCTTTCGTTCCTAACCAAACCATCGCGTCGGTCCAAACAGGCCACGCCAACCAAGGCTTCTCAAACACGAATCACTTTAGATGCATACCTCTCAGAACCACCATCCAAACAAATGGTTACACCAAAGCACAACACTTACCACAGTCAATGATCACTCATCGGCTCTAAGAACTCTAAATAGTTCAAAGTCCCAAACATAACTCAAATCCAGACTCACAAAAGTCTATCAAAAATCCACCATGTGAATATCATAGTTGCACTATTCTAAAAAAACTCTCACTCTACCAAGAGCTAGAAGTACAACCATACCCACACAATCTCAAACAAGCCGCACACAACGGTTAATGATTTCCAACTGATCACTGCAAAAAGAACTTTGTGTCTCAACACTTACTCCCTTATCATCAAGAACAAGCATAAGCATTCCTGGTCTACCAACTCAACCTCACATGGAACGCAACCCAAATGGTTCAACCATCATACGTAAAAAGTCATACTCTGACTAGGTTACAGCATCCTACCATGTTTACCACACTCCTACGTACTCTTTTATAGTCTTTCGCCGTAGGATAATACTAACCCAAACATGCAATTATTTACGGTCTTTAATCGCGGGAGTAATCGAATCCCAGGTTACACATACATACGTTCTACATCAAAGACGGTATGTAGCCATGAACCACAAGTTGAAACCATGAAGAATCAACCTTACAACCACCCAATCACGACAATACAAGTTTCAAAGGCACACTCAAAGGACCTCAACACGAATACAAAATCCACAGAGATGTTCACAGTTTCTGAACACAACCAAATCTAAGTCGATTAAGACCCCAACATCTCCATCTGACCAAGATGAAACAACTTGCACAAAATCACCGTCTACAAGGAAACTCTTTCTCCATCCAGAGAAAAGAAAAAGGGTCAACAAGAAACCATGACCCAACATCAGCGTACTCTCAGTACCCATTAACACTTGGCCTCCAAAGAACCCTGTAAACCTTACCTCGAGGCCATATCGACCATCGTCAAACAACTGCCATCAACCCCGATCACGATACTCAAATCGTCCGCTACACCAAGCTCTTAACTCCCAAACCTCATTCGCACACATACGAACACCATAAATCCTCACACCTTGTATAACACATCCCATAGGACTACAAACTCAAAGCTCATCACCAATCATACACAGAGACACATGTAAACATTCGTATTGCACCAAAACCTCTCTTCACAAGGTTGCGCTTACTCACCTAACTCCTGCTAGGCAAACCACAGCCACGTTACGGCCTCGAGCCTACTATCCAAGCAGCTCACATAGAAAGTGCACGACACCGAACAAAGAAAATTCAATCCTGAGACCTTTCATCTATAGTCACTAATAACTCTAACAACCATGCCGATACCTCCACACTTCTGCTCTCCAAGCACACATCGATCACAAGAATCGTAACCTACGATTTTTCACCTATCACCCCAGGCTCTCTAGACCACATGGTCAACTACTGAACCTTATCACTCAACACTTCATTCCCATAGGCAAACAGCACACCCACCTATGACCCTAAGGTTAAACACAAATAACCTCCCGACATATCACACTCAGGATACACCATCTCCGCACTAAGCCAACCACACAATCGAACTCTTCTATGGTCCTTTCAAACCTCATGCACCCAGCATGGTTCCCAAACACGATCTCCTGCTTACTAGGATAATGACAAAACCACAAACTTGCATTCTCGTAAAAATCCCACAGAACTGATACTCGTCGCATGGTAGATTCGTAACCTAAACCCTTACACATTCCAACACCGTTGCAACTCATGCTCATTCCAGCATATCTGTAACTCATACTCGTCCCTATATCCTCGAGCTTACTCACTCGTAACTCAATTCTCAAACCTCAATAAGGTATACCACGTCCAAGGTTATCAAAACTACTCTAACTACAAACAACATCCTACTAGCAGGGATATTCCCAGAACCACTTATGTTCTGCCATGTCAACATACACCCGATCAAGAATTTCTACGCTCCCATCCACTATGTTCCCATTTATACCCTATTTCGAGTACACGGCACATAACATAGCATGGCTCATGACGTACCTAATCCATCACACCGCCAAAACCACATGCACCAAACCTTACCCGAAAGGGGTTATTACTATCCACCAATTCATCTGTAAAATCTAATCATAACAACTGATTTCCCAAGGTCTTTGATACCCCATCGCCCCTACTCATAAGGCTGTCCATAACACAACTACAACTTTCGATAACAAACTCTCAAGAGAAGCCAGCTACTAATACCAAGCCACTAACCATACTTCAACTACACTTGAGCAAACTCTACTCATGCCAACACTCAACAGTTCACCCATCACGGCCAACCTCACGCGGCTAACCCCAACTCACCAACGAGTTCCACTACGCACCAAGTGATCGACGCTCAACCCAAAACTTTTCCTTTCAGTAACCAACTGCAACTGAGTCGCACATCTAAGGCCCAAACCACGATCTCGTCGTCTCCAATGGTGTATAGTTCATATATAAAAGCAATATATAACACAACAACTTATCATGTTATTTCTAACACGTACCATATAATCATGCACACAAAGCTAAAACGATTATGTAAATACATCACGCATGCCAAGGAAAATCGACAATAATAACGCGTGACTTTGGATAATCTACTTAGATTTTCTACTAGAAAATACGTCAATTGTACGTGTTTCTAACTTGGCTTCCAAATTCGTTAATCCAAATGCTCGAAGGCAAGACTAATCAATTCTAAGGTCCAACCTTCATACTCACATATACACAATAAGCTATTATGCTAATGTTACATTTAAACATAAACACAGGCAACCAAGCACACACACATCTTTCCTCACAAGGTGATGCACCCTCTTCCAATGGCTCTTAGGTATTCGAATCCAGAGTTCTGATACCAAGTTATCACGCTCTAAACTCTAGGTCACGCGAAAGCCTACAAATAACCACCAAAATTGCCTAAACACAAATGAATGAAAAACTATAAAGCAAAGACGAGACTAAAACCTTTGTAAAAATGCACTTATGAGGGTTTATTTTATTTTAAAGAGTAGCCTAAGAGACTACGGTTACAGTTCCAAAGTCAAGCCTTTTGAAATAAAACACACATCTTGGGTAAAAAAACCTTTACTTTTAAAAGAAGAATAGGCCATTCCAAAATTTCCTTCGAAGCACAAAAGTTTGTATGAAGCATAAACTATTTAAAAATCTATTTTTGTAAACCATTGCACCAACCAACAAAAACTGTAATAAGAAACTACGAAAAATAATAACTAACCCATATTTTCTCTCGAAAGCATAAAGTATGCATACATCGAAACACGGCCATAAGAATTATATTATACTAGAACATGATCCATAAACCAAGGTATAAACTACCTAACAAAGACAAAACATTAGAGACATGTCATCAGCTACCTCCGGCACCTCGAGGTCAACCTACAGAACCGCGTTCACTTGAAAAAGGTTTTAACAAATCCCACAACGTGAGCCGAAACCTATTAAAAATAGACTATAATGCAGTAAAGCAGGATATGCAATCACATAACATAAATTTGACTCACCCACATGAGCCTAAAATGTTTTACTTCTCAAAACCACAGGTTTTCATCCAACTTCCACAAGTCTTAAAATGGTTTTACTTCATAAAATCCAACGTTTTTCCATCAGACTTACACAAGCCTCAAAATAGCTTTCCATCCTCAAAATTAAGCATTTCAAACAATGCAAATAACGTTCAACAGTTAAAAAAATAGTAACCAGAACATTATTTTTCACTCGAATCGCACAGCCAAAAAATATGATTCCTATGTACCGACTCTGCACTCCATAGACAAAGGCAACAACTATAAACTCCTGTCCATTATCTATTTTTGAATTATTTAAGACCTGTTAGGTAATGATAAGTTCTATATGGAGTCATAACAACGTAAACCACTTCATTTGCGGACTACAACCGAGGTAAACAAAGCACCCACCCCTTCTTTACGGGGATTAATCCGAAGAACAAAGGTACCTACTTGCGCAAGTTTTTAAACTTTTATCGAGGAGCAGTAGAGGCCCAATACACCCGCCATCTCGGCACATCTATAAAATTATTTAAAAATCAACCCGTAACTTAACTATGAAAATATTTTCACAATTATACATTAAATATGTATAAAAAGATCCAATGGCCAACTGCCCATATCATCCATCAATCATAGAGATCAATTAAAACATTTTCAAAAATATTTTTACCATTTCTATCAAAACGTTTTAAAATCTGTAACTCAACCCCGAGGGTTAGCTAAAAACCTTCAAAACATAGTTTTTAAGATTTTCACAAATCTCCTCATTTTCAAACATGTTTTTGAAAACCACAGACATCCATAAGTCATACCATGTAATAAACCAAGAAAAGTGCAAAATATGCCTTTTACCCAATAAACAAGGTTTAAACATAAAATATGATACTTAAATCATTTTCAATTGGTAAAAAGGCGTATAACTGCACGTAACACCCTTTAAAGACAATATAGTCTAGGATCATATCTCGTTGAGTTAAAAGCTCGATGCCTCAAAAAATAAATATCGACAAAACGAGATTCTGTCAGGATAGATGTGAATCCCTCAGCATAGATAGCAAGGATCCACTGTCAGATCGCTAAAAATCGAGCCCCGGACCCATCAAAATTTAGAGAGATAGCAGAGGTTTTATGTGAGAGAAGAACTAGATCTGAAAATAATTTCTCAAAATATCTCCCAACGTCTGATATTTATAGACCACGCACAACTTTAGGAGGTCAGTCGATTGAACCACCCAGGCCAGTCGACTGACAAAGGCTATTGGAATATCAAAAAGCTCTGCCGCCACGATTCAGTTGACTGAACTCACCAAGTCAGTAGGCTGGATCACTCCACTGCCTAGTTAGTCGACTAGATTGACACCCTTAGTTGACTGAGTTTCTACTGGAATTTCTCACATTGTTTCTAATGTCCAAGCATAGGTTCAAACATGCACCTAAAACATCACCGAGGTCAAAAGTTAATTCCAACTCCGTCAATACTTAAATTATTATTTTTTTTTTAAAGGTCAAAGTCTCACATTAATAGTCCAATGGAGACGATTTTTTTTTAAAATCAGTGGACACCTCCTCAATTATTAAGGATGCTTGTAATTTTTTTGAGTTACTTGATTCTTTTGTGAAAGAAATTGGTGAAAAAAAATATAGTGCAAGTAGTGATGGATAGTGCGTCCGCTTATGTTCTTGCTGGTGAATTTTTAATGGAAAATATGAAGAAAAAAAATTTATCTCCATATACGGCCCATTACATTGATTTGATGCTTAAAGATATTAGTGACCTACCGGTGCATAATGACACAATTATTAAAGCAAAAATGATCACCGTTTTCATTTATCGTCATTCATTGGTTCTTAATAATTTGATGAGGAAGTACACAAAAAATTGTAAATTAGCAAGGCCAATCGCAACAAAATTTGCCACTTCTTATCTGACTTTGAGAGGCATATTAACTCAAAAAATTGAACTTAGTGCCATGTTCGCTTCCAAAGAGTGCGCTAAAAGTTCACATTCCAAGAAGAGTAATGGCATCAAAGCTCAAGAGATTGTGTTTAGTGGAAAGTTTTGGCAAGCAATTAAGTATTGTTTGAAATGTGTACTTTTGCTAGTTAAAGATCTAAGGCTAGTTGATGGTGATGCAAAGCCCGTCATGCGTTATATTTACGGAGCAATAGATAGGGCTAAGGAACAAATTGAGAAAAAATTTAATTTTGTGAAGCGAAAATATGATCAAATTTGGAAGATTATTGATAATTGTTGGGCATTATAACTCCACTGGCCTCTTCATGCGGCGGGTTATTATTTTAATCCTAAGTAACATTTTTAATTCATCACTTATATAACTTTTGTTACTTTTACTTTAATATCATTTAGATTTTTGTTTATTTATTTTGGCTCATTGTAGGTTCTATTATCATCCTACCTCTGACGAAACGGATATGAAAGTCAAAATGGAATTGTACAAGATTTTACAAAAGATACATCCGGACATTGAAACAAGGTTAAAACTTGATGCACAAATGGAAAAGTTTCACAAGGCCATTGGTATGTTTGGAATGGATATGGCCGTTATAACAAGAGAAAAAATAACACGGTATTTTTACTAATTTATCATATGTTGTTCATTACTTTGACTCACTTTGTTTTAAATTATGTATTTATGTGTATTACACTAATTGGCTCTCATTTTCTAGCACTTTGGAGGGAGTGTTATGGGAGTAGTTGCAAAGAGTTTCAACGATTAGCTATAAGAATTCTAAGTCTTACGTGTAGTGCTACGGGTTGTAAAAGAAATTGGAGTACTTTCCAACATATTCATTCAAAGAAAAAAATTTGTTTAGAACAACAAAGTATTGAATACATTGGTGTTTATCAAGTATAATCTCAAATTGGAGTTGAGGCAAAAGAAAAGCAAAGAGAATGGCGAGAACAATGATCCTATTTGCCTCTCGGATATGAAATTCGATGATGAATTGATCACCGAAAGAGAGGACTCATGCCTACCCCAAGACAATTCATGGATGGACATAAATGAATGTTTTGAAGTTAATGAGGGAGAAACTAGTAGCAAAAGGAAGAGATGTATGTTCATTGCTTTCATTTCAATTGTTGAGTGTGATTTGTGTGAAATAGAATTAATATTTTTAAATATTTAATATTTTTGTTTTTATAGGACCAAAAAACCTTCAAGATGATAGAAAAGAAAAAAGAAAGACTATTAAAAGAGAGATAGAAGTTATTGAAGATGACGAAGATAAAGAAGATGATTGCATGGTTGACGATGGCGTGCTAGTTGGAGATGATGGAGATGATGACCTTATTGAGATTGATTTGATGGATGAAGATGACATATGATCTTGAATCTTGATACACTTTTATTTTTAAATTGTAACAACTTGATAGTTATTTTTTGGCACATCTTATATGAATATGGTTGATGAATTAAAATTTGATATTTTAAAATTTGAACTTTACTTTGTGCATATATAATAGATTTGTATTAGGATAATTTATTTTTGTAATTTTATAATAAAATAATTATTTTATTAATTTATATATAATTATGTTAATATATTTTACGACACGCGATACGATACAATATGCGATACATAAAAATCAAATCACCATACGCTATATATATCACGATTTGACAAGTCTCGCTTCTACGTTGAAAATAAGAGACTTCCCTAAGAGCCTTCACTTTCGGGAACTCTGCCATTTGCCTATCATGCCTTAGCAATCATTCCTCCTCATGCATAAAAAATTGTTCATTACAATCACAAAATATTAATTATTTCAACTTTAAATCACTGCTTTTTAAAAAATAAAAAAAAAAGAAAAAGGGTCAAGCATCGGAAAGTAATCTTTTCACTCAATCACAAAAAGAAATTGATCAAAGTATCTAGCGTTTGGTCTGATTTTTTTAAACGGCTTTTTTCATTTTTAGTAATTTTTTTCAATGTTAGCCTAACGAGCATAATTTTCATATTCCTCTCATCATAATAATTTTTTTAAAAAAATAATAATCAACAGAAAATAAAGTTCAGAAACGTAAAAAAAAAGAAAAAAGGAGGTCACTAAATAGCCTTTTTGTGCCTTTTTTTTAGTCTTTAGTGATTTTGTTTTAATTTTAGTCCCATTGGACATACAATTTTTAGATTTTTTCGCTAGAAAAACCTGAAAAAGTAAACGAAAATATTGAACTAAAAAATGACAAAATAAAAAACACCACTAAAGAAATCCTAAACCAAACGCACACGTCTTGTTAAATTCAAAATAGTTGGATTGTCGTGATGGAACGAAAGGAATTTTTCAAGAATAATTTTAGTTGATGGTGAGTAATCGTATAAAGTTTTATCTTCAGCTGTTTTATGCAATCTTTTGTTCTTGTTCCTATTTCATCAGATACATCAACTTTTACTTTTTATTAGCTTTTAACAACTCTTTTTTTATTGACTTTCAATGGGCTTTTTTTAGTTTTTACTAAGAAATAAAATAAAAAACATAGAAAGCTAAAAAAATTGCCTATGGGCTTCTTTGGGCTCACTTTCTTATGACTAGTAATTTAAAAATTAGTTTTTAAGCTACATTGTTTGTTATATTTAAAAATCTCACTAGTTTATTTTGTTTTTTCAAAAAATTCTACTAATATCTCAAATAATCTAACTTTTTGATCATATGAAATGATAATAATAGCTTTAATAAAAAGTCAATTCTATTTTAAAAAAATAAAAAGTCAAAAGTCATTCCAAACTATACAATTTGAAGGTAAAAAATGAGAGCATATTAAATATATTAATAAAAAAAATAAAAAATAAGGTTATTTCAAATAACCTTAAATGCTATTATCCTAAATAAGCTTACGTTTCCGCGTATATTTTATTTTTTAAAAAAGTTAAATCCAATTTTTTCTACCAATTGGGGCCCTCCCTTCAACTCTCCAAATTGCATGTTTTTTTTACCAATGCACAAAGAAAATATTTTGTTGGGAATGAACATGGTAACCAATTCCGTGCGTGCTCCAAATTAGAGAAATATTATGATAAAATTTCGTTTAAAATAATGTGGTAGAAAGCAGCGTGCAACTTGATGGACACACTTGGTTTTTACTCAGAACTAGTAAGAGGTAGATCATTTGGTGGTTTTCAATAATTTACAAGTAATAGAACTCCCCTTTATACGTTTCTAGGGTATTATTCATCTGCATGTATCCCAATAAGCTATTTATCAAATCATTGCAATTGATGTCCGATCCCAGAGGGAAATAATGAAGTAAATATTGTAAATAGCAGCACCATATTTCAAGTAGGCGATGGTATTATTCATGGTCTTGACAAAGTAATGGCAAGGTGACACAATGTTAGAATTTTAGCTCTTAGGGTTTGGGCTCCCACATAAATGAGTTTTTTTTATTGCTCATTAATTCGAGAACTATGATCTTTTGCTTTAGAATAGAATTATTTAAATTTTAGAAAACTTACCTTTTTTATACATGGCTAATAACAAATTTGAGTTGCCACCATTCTTGGGGAAAAACTAAGGGTTGGAATATTTGATATGACAAATTATCACGACTTGAATTATATATAAAGTTGGAGGGTTAAAATTAGCTATTTTTTAACATGAAGTAAAAATGACACGATCCAGTAACATGTTTAGTAAATAAGTCGAGATAGTTTTAAATTTCCAAAACTCGAAAATAACTCAGCTAACCCATTTAATTTCCATGCCAATCCGAACATGAAAGGAACTTGATTGAAACCCAGTACTTGTTGGAATTTTGTGAATTCATTGGCCATTGAATTTCAGAATTCAATAGCAGAATTCAATTGCAATTGAATTGGCC
>JAOTRH010041722.1:0-20137 GCA_034768845.1 Heliamphora exappendiculata
TGCTCCTTTTCAGAAGGTCGATTTGTCATTTTAGCAGCCTTGCCTCTCCAGTGGGTCAGAAAGTCAACAAAAGATTCTTTGCTTTCTTGACGAGTGGTCTCTAGCTCCCGAGTGGTTACATCTAGCTCGACATTGTAACTGTATTGAATGATGAATGTAGTGGTTATATCTTCCCAGGTTCTAGTCTTATAGCCACTTCCAGATAGAGGAACCATCTTTGTGCTGCCCCAGAAAGTGATAGGTGGAATAACTGAGCCTTAAGTTGGTCATCGATCCCCATGGGAGACAGGGTTCTGACATACATTCTCAGATGAATGCGGGGATCTCCAGTGCCGTCGAACTTCTCCATCTCTGGCATTTTGAACTTTTTCGGCAGTTTTGCATCTAGGAAAAGGCATAAACCGCTTACATCTAGCATGTATTCTTCTACTCCTTTTGCCTTTCCCAGTACCTTCTCCATTCTGTCAATCTTCTCCGCCAGAGCGGATTCCCTAGACTGAGCAGTAATCTCTTCTTCTACCACCACCAAGCGGGGAACCCGAGGTGGTACAGCAACTTGTGGTGCATCATGTGCCTGATTATCATCCCAGAAGTCTTTGCCGTTCTCATTTGTGTCATCCGGTTGTCCGTTCACTATAGGCATATGGGCCTGAATCGCCCGGATCTGCACCTAACATTGCACTTGAGCCTGGGTCTGCTGTTCTATGGCTCTCTGTATATCAGTGATCACCCCCATCAGAGATGTCGAGTTCATTTCATTTTCTGCCATTTCAGCTGACTCCGTTAGCTGTTTAGATATCCTACAAAGTCTGCCCGATCCTGACCTCACCCAAACGTGTGTTAACTGTACTCTTCTCGGCCCAATGGTAAACTCACAGGAAAACATGGATTATACAAGCAGAATAACCAGCCTCTGGTATTTTTCGGAAGAACGTTCAGACAACAGACAGCAGATATCCTTGATACTCAAAACAGCTTAAACTGAAACAATGCCCCTGTTGCGCTCATACCACCAGCATAACAACTGAAAATAGGGGATAGATCAACCAAGCTCTAGGGGAAAGGTTTTGTTTAAGCGAATAGCGTTTCGGTAAGACGACAGTTCTAACCCTTATGAGACTGGTTCAAACTATGATTCTAAAGGGAAACGGACAGCACTCCGACAGGAAACAGATCTAACTCTCTAGGATCCTGATGAAAACAGGTAGCATAACGGTAAGGAGAAAGGACTAACTCTCATAGACATGTCAAGGGTTTGAGAGAAGCAAGGCTAAACAAAGGCAGAGAAAACCAACGACCCGGGGAGAACCTGGAAGAGAGAGAAACTACCCTATAGGTGATAAACGAAACACGAGCATGACCTCGAGAAAAAAAACTACTAAGTGAAGGCCAAATATGGTGAACAATAAAGACTCGGGTAAGAACCCGAAGGAGGAACTAACTTAAACGAAGGAAAATAGGAAAATACGGGCCAAACCCAAGAAAAGGACTAGCCTAATCCGAACAAATAATCCTAATAATATACAATCAAAACATACAATAAAAAAAATACATAAATCTACTAGGGTTAACAGTACCTAATTGGGGGGTTCTATGTTCACTATATGCAAAAGGCCAGCTTTGGTTAATTTGAACAGGGTATCTTCTGAAAAGAGCTGGGTATATACCTCCCATGCCTCGAGTGGTGCAGGACATGGTCAAAATTGGGTGAAAAACAGTTTGAAAATCTTGAAACACCTTCACTCTTTTGGTCATAACATATTATACAAAAAGAATTTTAAGGTGAGAGAGGTGTCATTAGAAAGAGGACTTCCGGAGCTTCAATTTGAGTACAAAAATGACCAAATTCCAAGTTCGAACGAGGGAGATATGACCCAAACAAAGCAGTCTTGCGCTGCAGCCAGACTACTCGCGTGCGACACGACGCTCGAGCGCCCCCACCAACGCCCCAACCAGCTCTACGCCCCTGTTTTGTTTTTTTTGTTTTTTTGTTTCTTTTTTTTGGTTCTAAACCCCAAAACATGTATAAACCCTAAAATCAAGCCTCCAAACATGTTTTTCAAAATTCACGGACATAACCAAACTCAAAACAACCATCTAGCTTCGAAAGAAACTCTCAAACCCCGATTCCATCTAACCGAAACGACGAAAAACAACTTTTAAATTAAAAACCCGATTTATCAAAACATAAATCGCTTTTTCATGCATTTTAAGATGGTAAAACTACACACGATTACACGTAGCACCCTTATAAGATATGAGAGTTTAGGATCCTACCTCGGTGAGTTCAAAACTCGACGTCTCAATCTACGTACAAAATCGTGCCTTGCTTGAATGGAATTCCGTCCGGATGAACGCGTATCCCATCGTGCCAATAGCAAGGATCCGCTATTGGATCATCGAAAATCGAGCACCAGAGCCCCGAGAAATTAGAGAGAAGGCAGAGAGAAAAAATAGAAGCTTGTTGGAGAAGTTTTAAAAAATATCTAACTCAAAAAATTTATAGGCCTCCAAAATATCTTTTTTTGAAAATTTTTAAAATTCGTGCCACGGCACCCCACGGCCCCGGGAACCTACCCCACATGCATATCTTAGCTCAATCATGCATAAAAACTCGTAAAAATATGCTATAAGAAATACACGATACGGGCGTCGAAAAATGCCGAAAAAGAAAAACGGGTCAGGGTCTCACAATACTCCCCCCCTGAAAGGAATTTGGCCCCCGAAATTCAACTCAAGGTTAAATCAACAAACTGTCGATCAAAATCGACACAGGCACACGAGATGGTCAGCCAAACCATTCCTAGAATATAGTCAAATAAGGTCAGGCATCCTAAACAACGGCCAACTATCTCAAAGACACGGGATCTACAACTCATCCCAACCTCCCAACCTCACAACCTCCTCAACTGCACATCCCTATCAACCACTGCCTCAACACAGCACATCACCCGTAGAAAACCATCACCAACTCCCCAAACAGATACAACATGAAATTGGTCCAAAGCCTGTAATCTCAGAAAGTACCTCTGCTCGCTGAAGGAAGATCCGCATCATCCGGCACAACTGGTGCCCTGAAATCTATGAGGAAATACGCTCGTGGCAATGTCGCTCTGCCCTGTCAACCATGACTCGGCACTGTCGGCTGCCGTACCGACTGAACTGACGTACTCTCACCTGCCATCCAGGAAGTCTAAACTGCAGAAGGCCGCTGTCGGTACTCAGATGAACCCGGTACATATGAACCCACTGGTGTGTCTTCCCTGCTCGGTGCACTGCCTCCCTGAGGGCAATTCTTGCGAATATATCCGAACTGTCAACACCCATAGCAAACTGGCGGTTCCCTCCCCTACGGCTGCACTGGTGCCAAACGCTGAGATGGCCTCGGCTATAAGCAATCCACCGCACAATGCCTAGGTTGCCTACATCGAAAACATGTCAACTCCCTCTACTCCGGCCTCCCAGACGAAGCCACTGATGGTGATGGTACTGAGAACTGTTGTGGTCCAGATGGATAAAAGTTAGGGCCAGAGGACCTCTGCCTCTTGCTGGAGCGTCCGCCTATCTGTACCTTCGTCCCACCCTGCAATGTCCTAGCTTCCTTGGAAGCTCGAATCTCAGTCATGGTATTCTCCACCCTCGCTGCTGCCTCTACCAGCTTTGTGTACACACGAAGTACCAATGCAACCAGGCGCACCCTGATCGCCGGCCTCAAGCCTCGTTCGAACCTCATAGATCTCAGCTCGTCTATACTCATTAACTCCGGCACAAACTGGGATAAACACGTAAACCTGGCCTCGTACTGCATGACATCCATGGCCCCCTAGGTAAGAGTGTAAAACTCCTCCCTATACAAATCCCGCTTCGACGCCGGGAAGTATTTCTCCAGAAACACTCCTGTAAAAACTGCACATGTAACCCCCATTGTAGTCCTGACATATGTCCGCCACTGATGAGCAACGCCCCTCAACTGAAAGATGGAAAATGAAACCCGTAGCTCATCCTCCATAATCTGTAACGTGTCGAGGATCCGCATCACCAGCTCCAACCACTCAGTCGCCACAATAGAATTAGGATCTCCGGTAAAGGTAGGTAGATCCATACGCCTGAACTCCCGCATTGCTACGGTAGCCCTTGCCTTAGGCACCTTCTCCTTAATAGCCTCACCCATAGAGGTCTCAACCAGCTGCTGGATAGAACCAACCAGCACACGCAACAACTCCGTCGCGTCCATCGGTCCGAGGGGAGCATTTGCATCCCAGTATCAGGGATAGGAATATCTCTTTGGCCAACAACACAGCCACGACCTCAACCATGGCCTCGCCCTCTCCTCGCCGACATCACGTCTATATGAAAGCAAAACAATACATAAGACGCAGCACATCGCATGAACATAAACGCTAAACACCTAGCATGCTAACACATCGCCACATAGGTTCATGCTAAACAAAACCCCACATACCGAGGAGAACCAACAAGAATGACTCGTCAATCTGGATAACCTACTCAGATTCCCCGCTAGATATCACGTCAGCTAAACGCGTTTCTAACTTGGCCTCCAAGTTTGTTAACCCAAATACCCAAAGGCTGGACTAATCAATCTCACAGTTCAACCCCCATGCTCACATATACACATTATCTCATACTTAACATGCTATCACGTACATGTTATCAAAGCATCTAAACACATGCAGTCAAGAACACACAATCAACCTCACACGGGATGCAACCTCTTCCCATAGCTCTTAGGTATTTGAACCCAGAACTCTGATACCAAGTTATCACGCCCCAAACTTCGGGCCACGTGAAACACCCATAAACAAACAACCACAACACCCAGCTCGAGAATACACTCTCAAAATAAATATACATGCATTATATGTAAATGCCAAATGGCTAACATTACACGGCTCCAATGCCGAAAAATATGTTACAACATACATGTAACACAAAGAACAAAAAGGAATACTACAGCTCTTCCACCACTCCAGCACCTCCAGATCAACCCGCGTGACGGGTACCTAAAAATAATTTATCCCACATCGTGAGCCAAGGCTCAGCAGAAACTAGACAAGCATGCAATATAAACAAAACATGCTATGAAATCGAAGTGCAGTTTTAGACTCTCTTTCAAGCCTTGAAAATAGTTTGAAAATAATTTTAGATCACGACTCACAATAGCCATTAAAAATAACTTTCACATGCAATGAGAAAACGAGAATACAAACCATGTTTTGAGTCACTCACAGGAGCCTTGAAAACGATTCTTGTATTTCGGCTCCCGCAGGCCGTTGATACAGTTTCTTTTATAAAAATTTGGTCTATCCGTTCCGATATGCAATGCATGCAATACATGAACATGTGCCTCTTCGGGACCACATTTCAGCCTTTAGATATCGCACACACACACACGCAAGTTCTTCGTCAGGACCTCGTTTCAGCCGACAGACAGCACACACACATGCCTTGTTAGGACCTCATTTCAGTCGACAGAGCTCACACCCACAAGTGCCTCGTTAAGACCTTGTTTCAGCCGACAGAGCGCACACACACCCATACACGCACCCGTGCATTGTTAACCAAGGCTAACATTATCAGAAACATAAGCTCATCTATCCCATCTCATACAAATGTGCAAACTTAAACCAGGATTTAATGCATAAAATCACGTACCAACACTACGTTCCACAACCACGTCACATGCCTATAAAGCATAAATCACATTTCGCATAACGATATCAAACCATGTAACTCACTTACATAATCTATGCATAAATAAACTACAATTAGAAATTCACATAACCATATAAAACCTTGCACCACGACGCCACCCGCCACATAGCCCAACATATACTCGCATAGACAACCAACAACTCACCAGACCAAGCCGAACCCGAAGGCCAACGTTAAACTCCTCAAACCACGAGGTCACACAAACACCACCCTTTATTCCCAAAAGGACTATGGGCTCAAGCACTCTCAACCGCGCATCACATCCACGTCTCGCCATGCACGTCACCCATGAGGACGGCATCACACAACACCCGAGGCCACAACATGACCCCCGAAGCCACCATACAACCAACTGAACCCCGAAAGAAATCTACAGGTATTTGAATTGACTAATCCCATAAATTAATCAATTGAATACCATGGGACGCCAATCGGAAACCAAACCCCAACCACTAACACATTCTAACCCAGACCAACACACGCCCAACACGACCAACAAAACACAAACAAACTCCCAAGGCCCAGACACGACCAACACGGAACCACGCACGCCTAACACGGCAAACACGAACCCACACAAGCCCACGACGCTCACACACATCCAACACAAGCCCACACAAACCCGCGACACCCTAAGAAATAAGAAACTTAATCAAAATGGCCCACAAGGACGAAAAATAATCATTTCCCAAACATTCAGCCAAAAATGGGTGAAAAATGGTTTGGAAATCTTGACACACCTTCACTCTTTTGGTAATAACCTTTTCTACAAAAAGAACTTTAAGGTGAGAGAGGTGTCGTTGGAAAGGGAACTTTTGGGGCTTCGATTTGAGCACAAAAATGACCTAATTTCGAGTCCGGACGAGGGAGATATGACCCAAACAAAACAGCCATGCGCCGCAGCCAGACTGCTCGCGCGCGACACAGCGCTCGAACGCCCCCACCAACGCCCCAACCAGCTCTACGCCCCTGTTTTGTTTTGTTTTGTTTTTTTTGTTTCTTTTTTTGTTCTAAACCCCAAAACAAGTATAAACCCTAAAATCAAGCCTCCAAACATGTTTTTCAAAACTCACGGACATAACCAAACCCAATACAACCATCTAGCTTCGAAAGAAACTCCCAAACCCTGATTCTATCCAACCGAAATGATGAAAAACAACTTTTAAACTAAAAACCCGTTTTATCGAAACATAAATCGCTTTTTTCATGCATTTTAAGATGGTAAAACTACACATGATTACACGTAGCACCCTTATAAGATATGAGAGTTTAGGATCCTACCTCGGTGAGTTCAAAACTCGACGTCTCGATCCACGTACAAAATTGAGCCTCGTCGAAATAGAATTATGTCCGGGTGAACGCGTAGCCCACCGTGCCAATAGCAAGGATCCGCTGTTGGATTGTCAAAAATCGAGCCCCGGGCTCCTGAGAAGTTAAAGAGAAGGCAGAAAAAAAATAAAAGCTTGTTGGAGAAGTTTTAGAAAATATCTTTTTAAAAATATCTAACTCTAATATTTATAACCTCCAAAATATCTTTTTTTGAAAATTTTTTAAATTTGCACAACGGCACCCCACGGTCCCGGGAACCTACTCCACATGCATATCTAAGCACGATCATGCATAAAAACTCGTAAAAACATGCTATAAGAAAAGCACGAAACGTGCGTCGAAAAACGCTGAAAAAGAAAAACGGATCAAAGTCTCACAAATTTAGTTTATCTTTTGTGACAAACCATGTTTAGGCAATTTTAAGCATCTTTTAGCATATTTATGCTATTTTTATTTGAACCATACTAGTTTAGGTTATTTTAATGAAATTACATGTTAGAGTATTCCATGTATCCTTTAGTTGAAAATTATATACCGTAGAACTTATGATTTTCTTTTCTTATTTGTTTTTCTTGGAATTCTATGTACATATGTTATCTATTTTTGATATTTGATTTTGGATATTCTCTCTTTACCTCAACTTTCATTATTTGCATGCATTTGATAAGTCTTATTCAAGAACCAATGATGATTAGTAGAGGCCAACCTTATGGTTGGGCGAACGGGGTGCCTAACACCTTCCCCGATTCGTATCTTAACCCCCGAACCTTTTTCTCTGGTTAAACGTTTTAAAGATTAGTAGCCATTTTTGTTTTTCTTAGTTTTTCTCAAAAACTAAGTGGCGACTCCATTTTCAACAAAAATGTATTTTTTTAAGGTGTTAAAATATTTTTCAAATATCTTTGAATTCTCTTATTTTTTAAACTTTTTCCAAAACAACCCCTAAATTCCAATGCCACACTTATTTCTTTCTTATTTTTTCTTGAAATAACTTACCAATGAATACATGTTGTTTGTTTCACAATTCATATGGAAAAAGTAGGAGAACACATGATTCTTAAGTAGCCCTGCGGCACATAGATTTATTATTAATAAGATTTGTAAATTTATTTTCATGTTGAATAGGTCATTTTATTTGTTGTCATATTAATGCCTCACTAATTATGGTTGTAGTCAAGACGAGTGCACGAAGAAAAGACAACATTCATCCACCGACGTTTTCAGCCTTGAGGTATTATCTTCGTTCCTTCTATGGTGATGCTCAAATTTGTTAGTTTCACGCGTTTAATGTACACTTATTGTTATATGATGGTTAATTTTCATAGTTTAAACGAGAAGTGGAAAAATAGTGGAAGGTGCTTCCAAAAAGTAAGAAGTAGAAGTATGAAAATCTAGAAAAGGCTGCTTCGAAGCAGTATGAAGTAGAAAAGTCCGAGGTTTGTTCGATCAAGTCTTCGAAGGTAACTGAGAAACGACCGTTTAACATTGTTATATGTATTATACTCTTCAGTAACCAAGGCCTCATCTCCAACATTCTTATTGCCTTTTTTTGTTGTTTTTTGTAGGCACCGATTATGACACGGATCGCTTTGAACTCCGTGTACGTCACCCTACAAGGCCTGCGATCGGCGCAAGTCCAAGCATGTAAGGACATGGGGTTCGGCGGCCTACTCCACTTACATTATACAAAGTTGCCAAGACAACTTTGACAGTGGTTAGTGGAGATGTTCGACCCATCCACGGTGACCTTGAACGTCCATGGGAAGAAGATATTGGTTACACCCTTGGACGTTCACAACATTCTTGGGTTGCTATGCGATGGGGAGCCCACGCCTATCAAATATGTTCATACTGAGATACACGACCTGTGTGTATGTCGGTTGGGATCAGTAAGGCCGGTTCAATCACACTGAAACAGTTGAAAGACGAGTTGAGCTCGATGGAGGCTACTGACAACATGTTTTGTAGGAAGATGGTATTGTTCCTCATTGGGGCCATCTTATGCCTAACTTTTGACCTGTGAATGAATCGAAGATATCTGCACGTCTTGGTAGATATCTTCGTGATCAGCCGATATAATTGGAGCCATTTCGTGTTGGACTTCCTCATAGAGGGGGTTTGCAGGTTCAAAGACAAAGGACGACGAGGCCTCAAAGGTTGTCTTCTTTTCCTCATGATACGTCTTTCTTAGCCTTTTTGTTCATCTTCTCTTTTCTCCTTCAGTCGTTCTTCCATAAATCTTATCCCATGCCAAAGTAACCAACCTAACAGCTCTTAATTGCTATATAAATTGTACATCTATTTTAATTTGAGAGTTGCACCCCTGTGAGACAATTCTCCACCCCATGGAGGAAGAGACCTACACCTCATCTCTAATACTGGGGAGATAAGGAGATTTCGTCCTGGATAAAATTATTGGATAGCTTGAGATTTAAAGATAATGAGAAAGCAAATTAGCTTAAATATTCTATTGACATTGTCAAATACTCGTAAAAGGACTCTACCATAAGCAATATTTATGTTTTGTTTACTAAACTCGTTCAGTATTTTGTAATAGGTTGCATTGAAGGTTGAGTTGGGTGCTTTTAGTGCGAAGAGCATTGGGGAAGATTGAGGAAGAGTAGATGAGAATGTCAAAGAAAGTCAAACAAGAATTGAAGCGGAGTTCGTGGGGTTGGTAGCGCGTGTGTCCAAGCTGGAGAAGGACTTCCACGAATATGCCAATTACATGAAAGCCTCGATGGGTGCGATGTCGACCTCAATACATGATGCACTCACCCAATTGAAGCAGGAATTGGTGGCTCCTCGTGCAAATAGGACAGTTTGGACGGCTGCTGAGGACGTCATCCCCTCCCCCACGCTCAAGCCCAATCCTAGCCTTCATGTATTTTACACTATTGAGCCGCAGAACGAAGACATTGAAATGAAGAATGGTGAAATAGAAGCAAAAGATACATTCACGCTCACCTCCTTGTCCTTCCAGGTGACAGGGCCGAGTTCCTCGATGAAAATCCTACGGCGCTCTCTTTGTACGACGATCCATATCGGGTCGTCTATTGAGTCATCTTCTGTGTTGCATACTCCCCAGCTTTCTACGACAGTGGCCACTAGACCCATTGAACGTAAAGTTTCAATACAAAAAATATCTGTGCCGTATGAGGGTCCTTACATGGTTTACGATAATGTAGGCAAGCAAAGACGAACGAAGCACAAGGGAAAGTTAGACAAATAATCAACTTTGAATGTAACAATTACAAACCTTCACTTTACTTTAAATAATTAATACATATATAGTGGGTAGATATTTATATACATTTGTTTACTATACGCATATAACTCCCACGCTTTCGTCATGAAAATAGACGGCGATGATAGTGAAGCAAGCTACCGCACAAAAACCAATAAACGAATTACCACTTTCGACCTTTGAGACTCACATCGCAACATACATCTTTGATACGATGTTGTCAGCAAGGTTGTATCCCACATAATATGACTTTATGTTCAAAATATATTTTTCCTTTTGATGAGTTGTTTACTTTGGGTTCTGTAGGGAGGTATTAATTGAAACCACCACTGACCACGTGAGACGACACAACTTGTTAACACTACGGCTAAGAGAATGGTTGAGTGATGCAGTGAGTATCTAGATTCCTTGTTCTGTTATGTTCATCTTTACTCATCTGTCAACTACCATAACTTAATTTGCAAATGCTCAGATCATAACTTGTGACGCCGTTAATAAAACCACTCTCCATTGAGAGCATAGTCCGAATGGACTATGGACAAATTGGTTTTTGCCTACTTATGTATCAGTATGCATGTTTGGTTCTTAATTTTCATACGAAGTTTCCATTTACGTCATTCGGTTTATGCTGTACATAACCTTTTTATTCTGGTTCGTGTTTGCATAGAAAATGATATTGAGTAGGAATGCCCGGCCAAACTTAATTCTGGCGTCGTATTTTGGTATGCATCGCTATACGGGCCGCCTAGTTGCATGTGAAAGGGTAATATTATGCATCATTATGCTTTGTGAGAGTAGTCAATGCAATGCATTTCCATTCTTATATATTTCGTACAGATCTATATTCTTATCAACGAAAATGGACAACACTGGTACATGGCTGTCATCTGCATGCCCCAAAAAGTTGTCTACAATTTAGATTCATTTCATTTCGCCATGCGAAATCTCGGCTGGGAGGAGTCAGTCAAGACTCTAGTTAGTATACTACCATATTTTCATGTCTAGTAGTCGCTACTATTTATGTCCAATGACGTTGGTCTTCTTTCGTCAACGTGCAGGTTCGCTTCTTCGACTAGGTCTTACCTAAGTATGTCTATAGTGACGGTGTTGCTGTGCCCACTATAAACGACTTTTCGATCCGTCGACTCGAATGGGTGCCACAATAAGAGAATGGGTTAGTTACATTCTAACTTCTATACTTTCTCAGTCTTTTAATACTTTATCATATGTAATGTAGGTATAACTGCGGCATGCATGTTGTAAAAAATTATGAGTATCAACAATTGGATGAGTCGGATATGCCGAAGGTACCCAAATGGTGCTGAAGTATTGAAATTTTTTACTCAACATAGGTAGTCATATATGTAACTTATTTTTTCATTTCTATCTTTGTATGTAGTTGACGTTTGATTCCGAGGTTGCAAGAAAGAGGCTAACGGTGGACCTTGTTCTTCACATGCATAACAAGTATAAGTCAATTGTACTAGAGAAAATACATAAAAGTTTCCAGACCTAGCGAAGAGAAGTGCATGATCATAACAACATTCGAAATCCCACTCAATAGTTGTAGTAGTTGTGATTCACCAACGTTTGGGATTGTTTGTACTTTGTACTCGTGAAGAATTTCTATTGTACTTTTTAAAGAGAAACAATGTACTAATTGAGTGTGTAAGCGCGCCTATGTTGTTGTTGAGATGGACCATATGTTTAATTCTTAATATATGGTTGAAGATTTCATCTAGAACATAATAGGTAGGATTTATCTTATTATATTTATATGTTTATTTCAATGGTGCCAAAAATGAATAAAGGTATGCTGAATGATGGGTCTGTGTTTGAGGATGCAATTATTAGTTGTGATCATTATTTATGTTATGTTTACATTTCGTGTTTGTGGAATCTATGCCAGCCGATAATTATTGAGTATTCTCGGACCATTATATGGTATCGCTTACGTGTTACTTTTGACAAATAAAAAACATCGATACATATTAAGTGGGTTATCTTTCGCTCTTACCTATCTAACAAGGGTGGACCACTATTGTGCAATTCAGATCATTTTTTGTTACATAATTAAATGGTGCTTCGAGACTATAGAATAATTACTCTATTGACCCAAGTAGAAGAGCAATCTTTGCATGCAAGAAAAGTATATGTAATGTGGTGTGTTTTTCAAATGTGATTGGGTGATGAAATTGGGCTTAAATACTTTTTTTATGTTAGTGTTTTGTGAGTAATTATATTCTAGTTTCGAAACACTATGCAGGATTATTTATGTTGTATTTTTACACAACGATATTACAAAAAATACTTTAAAAGAAACAATATTGACTCACCTTTGTTCGGTAAGTGGGAGATAATAGTAACCCACTTACTATGCATTGAATATTTCTATTTACATAAAGTAATTTTATAATTTGATGTGTTTTGCCTAACAATAGACGTAGCAATCTTTAATGACTTGTTGAATTTTACTTTAGCATGGCAAGTAGGGGTGTAAATGAATAAAGCTAAGCTTTCACGAGTTTGAATTCTTTTGGTCCTGTTCAAGCTCGACTCAAACTCGAATATCATTTCAATAATGTGTTTGAGCTCTGCTCATTTAAAAATTCGCATGTTCAACCTTGACACGAACTCGGCTCAAATGACTTAAAAGAGCCAGCTTGAACTCAAGCTCGAGTTTATATTCGAACTTTTCTTAATAAAATTAATCTTGCAATAAAACTAATTCCTAAACAAAAACTATAAATAGGATTTGGGGCCAATTGACCGAATGACCCAATAATAAATTTTTTTATTATCCAATGAAATTACATTTAAACACAACTCTAAAATTCAAAAATGATTTTCCGTTCATTATTGTTCTCAGTGAATTTTCTGACCAAATTGGCTTAAATCATTGTCTTTAATTCTCCGGTCGATGAATTTTTTTAAAAAGTGATATGATATTAGTCAATTAAGTAAATATTTTAACGATAAAGACCAAAATCTATTTCAATAATAAATTTAATAAAACACAATGAATTTCATGTATTTTATAATAACAACATTTTATGAAAAATGATGACTAAAAAATAATGTTTCGTTGAGGCTTGTTGGCTCCCAATTCTAGTGCATGTCCAGCGCCATTTCAAAGGATTCATTGGAGTTGGCGCCTAACAAGGCATGTTGGGCGCCACGTCGAGCACCAATTTTTGGCAGTCTCTGGACTTGGGGCCCAACAAGGCCTGTTGAGCGCCACGTCGAGCGCAAAGTCCAGCGCCACCTTTTGGGTGGAAGAAACACACTTGTGCTTACACATTTGATTTATCACATGGCATCCTCTAATCACATGGAGTGGTAAAAGTGGTCATGTCCAGCAATAATTATGGTCACATTAAGCGGTAGAAACACACTTATCCTTACACCTTTGACTTACCACATGGCATCTTATGATCATATCAAGTAGTAAAAATGGTCATGTTCAGTGGTAATTATGGTCACTTTGAGTGGTAGAAACACACTTGTCCTTACACTTTTTCTTTAATACATTGCTTCCAATGATCACATGATTGGTAAAAGTGTTCATATCTAGTTGTAATTATGGTCACATTGAGCAATGGAAACACAGTTGTCCTTACACCTTTGATTTACCACATGACATTCTATGATCACATGGAGTAGAAAAAGTGGTCATGTTCAGTGGCAATTATGGTTACTTTGAACGGTAGAAATACACTTGTCCTTACACCTTCGCTATAATACATTGGTTCCAATAATCACATGCAGTGGTAAAAGCAGTTATGTCCAGTGGTAATGATGGTCACATTAAGTTGTAGAAACACACTTGTGCTTACACCTTTACTTTAATATATTGCATCCAATGATCACATGGAGTGGTAAAGGTGGTCATATCCAATGATAATTATGGTCACATCAAGTGCTAGAAACACACTTGTTCATACACCTTTACTTTAATACATTGGTTCCAATGATCACATGGAGTGGTAAAAGTGGTCATATCCAGTGGTAATTATGGTCATATTGAGTGGTAGAAACACACTTGTTCTTACGCCTTTAATTTATCATATGGCATCTTATGATTACATAGAGTACTAAAAGTGATCATGTCCAGTGGTAATTATGGTCACATTGAGAGGTAGAAACACACTTGTCTTTACACTTTGATTTATCACATGGCATCCTATGATCACATAGAGTAGTAAAAGTGATCATGTTCAGTGGTAATTATGGTCACTTTGAGCGGTAGAAACACATTTGTCCTTACACCTTTGCTTTAACACATTGCTTCCAATGATCACATAGAGTAGTAAAAGTGTTCATGTCTAGTGTAATTATGTCCACATTGAGTGGTAGAAACACACTTGTCCTTACACTTTTACGTTAATACATTGCTTCTAATGATCACATGAAGTGGTAAAGGTGGTCATGTCTAGTGAAAATTATGGTCACATCGAGTGGTAGAAACACACTTGCCTTTACACCTTTGCTATAATACATTGGTTCTAATGATCACATAGAGTTGTAAAAGTGGTCATGTTTAGTGGTAGTAATGGTTATATTGAGTGGTAGAAACACACTTGTCCTTACACCTTTATTTTAATACGTTACTTCTAATGATCACATTGAGTGGTCAAGGTGGTCATGTCCAATGGTAATTATGGTCACATCGAGTGGTAGAAATACACTTATCCTTACACTTTTGCTATAATACATTGGTTCCAATGATCATATGGAGTGATAAAAGTGGTCATGTCCAGTGATAATTATGGTCACATAGCCTGGTAAAAACACACTTTTTTTACACCTTTTCTTTAATGCATTACTTCCAATGATCACATAGAGTGGTAAAAGTGATCATGTCTAGTGGTAATTATGGTTGCATTGAGTGGTAGAAACATACTTGTTCTTACACATTTGATTTACCACATGGCTTCCTATGAACACATGAAGTAGTAAAAGTGATCATGTCCAGTGGTAATTATGGTCACATTGAGTGGTAAAAACACACTTATCCTTACACTTTTGCTATAATATATTGAATCCAATGATCACATGGAGTGGTAAAAGTGTTCATGTCTGGTGGTAATTATGTTCAGATTACGTGGTAGAAATACACTTTTTCTTACACCTTTGCTTTAATGCATTACTTCCAATGATCACATAGAGTGGTAGAAATACACTTGTTCTTATACCTTTGATTTACCACATGGCATCCTATGATCATATGAAGTAGTTAAAGTGATCACGTCCAATGATAATTATGGTTACATTAAGTGGTAGAAACACACTTTTCCTTACACCTTTACAATCATACATTGGTTCCAATGATCAAATGGAGTGGTAAAAGTGTTCATGTTTGATGGTAATTACATTCAGATTAAGTGGTAGAAACACACTTTTTCTTACACATTTGCTTTAATATATTACTTCTAATGATCACATATAGTGGTAAATGTGGTCATGTTCATCGGTAATTATGGTCACATTGAGTGGTAGAAACACACTTGTCTTTACACTTTTACTATAATACATTACCTCCAATGATCACATGGAGTGATAAAAATAGTCATGTCTAGTGGTAATTATAGTCACATTGAGTGGTAGAAACACACTTGTTCTTATAACTTTGATTTACCACATATAATTCTATGATCACTTGGAGTAGTAAGTGTTCATGTCCAGTGGTAATTATGGTAACATTGAGTGGTAGAAATACACTTGTCCTTACACCTTTGCTATAATACATTAATTTTAATGACCACATGGAGTGGTAAAAGTGGTCATGTCCAGTGGTAATTATGGTCATATTGAGTGGTAAAAACACACTTGTTCTTACACCTTTGCTGTAATACATTAGTTTCAATAATCACATGGAGTGGTAAAAGTGGTCATGTCCACTGGTAATTATGGTCATATTGAGTGGTTGAAACACAATTGTCCTTACACATTTGTTTTAATACATTGGTTCCAATGATCACATGAAGTGGTAAAGGTGGTCATGTCGACTGGTAGAAACACACTTTTCCTTATACCTTTACTATAATACATTGGTTGCAATGATCACATGGAGTGGTAAGAGTGGTCATGTCCAGTGATAATTATGGTCATATTGAGTGGTAAAAACACACTTGTCCTTATACCTTTGCTTTAATACATTGCTTCCAATGATCACATGAAGTGACATAGGTGGTCATGTCGAGTGGTAATTATAGTCACGTCGAGTGGTAATTATGGAGACATCGAGTGGTAGAAATACACTTGTCCTTACACTTTTGTTTTAATACATTAATTTCAATGATCAAATGAAGTGGTAAAAGTGGTCATGTCTAGTGGTAATTATGGTAACATTGAGTGATCGAAATACACTTGTCCTTACACATTTGATTTATCACACTGCATCCTATGATCACACATGGAGTAGTAAAAGTGTTCATATCCAGTGGTAATTATGGTTACATTCAATGGTAGAAACACCATTTCCCTTACACATTTGCTTTAATTCATGACATCCTATGATCACATGAGTGGTAAAACCATACTTGTGCTTGGCCCTTTGTTTTACTGAGTGAATGATCCTATGGAGTTAGTTTCTAATGATAAGTTTTCTTTTGGTAGCTCTTTTATTTTAACAATACAAATGACACATTAGCTACTAAAAATGGTTTTGTTCAATGGTAGAAGTGTCGATATGTAGTTGTAACTATTGTCATAGATGGTGATAGACATTATCATTTGTTGTGATAAAAGTTATAATTTGTTGTGGTAAAAGTTATGATATTAAGTTTAGCCACTGGTCATATTTGTAGTAAGAATCATGATATTGCATAGTAGAAGTGTTCATATATAGTGGTAAAAATGGTTATATGCACCGATAGAAGTTGTATGTCTTTGGTTTTTTGCGGGAAAAATAGAAAACCATATTGGGTTATGCGAAAACCACTTCGCTTTTTTCTATTATTATTAAATTTTTAATCAAGCGTCTAGATGCATCCTAATTCTCATCCAAGCGTCCAAATTAGTTGGGGCATCATGCCCCAAAACCATCTTTAGGCATCATAGAAAAACCTGGGTCGATAGAAGTCAATAGAGTTAGGGTTGCCTTTTAGGGTTTAGAATTCGGTGTTGCGGTGTGAGGGAAGTTTAATTACAACTAGAGGTGTTCCAGGTTCCATTTGATTCGATTTGGAGCTAAATTAGGAATCAATTTATTTTGAACGGTTTTAAATGTCTAAGAACTTGAATTGACCTGTAAATATCATTGAATCGAATCGAAAAATAACTGTTCGGTTCAAGTTTGGAACCGCAATTCTAATGGTAAGTATTTGTTGCCTATATTGTATTAAAAAAATTATACATTTATTTGTTTTATTGTTTTTATTAAACCTGTTTTTTATTTATATTATTTTATTTTATCACTTGTTTCTTATTCTTACAAAGAGAAATTCTCATTTTTATAAATTATGAATTATATTTTATTACCTTTTTTTATCTATCACTAATAGTTTATAAATTATACAATATTATGATGTTATGAGAAAAAACAAAACAATAAATAATAAAAAAGAGAAAATAAAAAAATATAAAATAAAATAAATAGTATTTTTAATTTGTATATATAATACATAATATAATTATTATTAATAAGTGATGAATCGATTTGGTTCCATACGACTTTTTAAAACTTAATCAGAGAACCGAACTATGAGAAACAGTTCCAAATTATTTTAAACCAAAAGTAAATCATTCACCAAAAAAATCAATTCAAACCATACCGTTCGGTGGTTTAACGATTTCAACAATTTTTTGAACACTCATAATTAAAACTACATAATTTTGATTTTTAGACTAATAAAAAATCATAATTTTCTCTAGAAGTTTTTTAGACCACATACATCCCGTCGCAAATAAAAAAATTTTGCGACCAAAGTTTTTGCGACCGCCATTTTGTCGTCATAATTAATTAATTTTTTTATTTATTTGTATTGGCCACTTTTGCCGTCACAAAAAATCATTTTTTTTGGCGTTGGCAAATGAGCCGTTGCAAAACCTCCTAGTCAAAAAAATTATTTTTCTAGTAGTGTATCATATAATTATAAGTCATATTTTTTGTTATTTTAATTGTTAATAATTGAAATTTAGTTTTTATTAATGTTAATTGAGTGTGAATTTTAAATTTGAAAATGAATAGATATAATCATATTCCACATTATTTAATTCTACCCAAATTAAACATAAGTTTGTGTAATGTATTATTTAATTCTACCTAAGCCAAACATAAAAAATTAAAAAAAAACTACTAAAATCTTATTATTAATTTCACTTATTCATAATTCATACACTAATCATATTTCTATTTCATTGTTAATTTCATCAAACCTATACCAACTATTAAATATGGACGTATAGTATTACTAATTGTACCCATTTGGATTGTTGACAATCCCATTAGTAGTATCAATAATGTCATTCATCCAACAAACAACTCTATAGTAATACCCATGAGATTGTTAGTCCAATTCGATTCTCTATTAATCCACTAATGGCCTACGAAACATAAGTAAACCGCGTAGTTTGTTTATGGATTACTTTTAAATGATTTGATACTATAACATTATAAATGAAATTATATAAAATGAATTATATGATAAGGGGAAAACATCCCAAAAAATGCATTATTGACAATTAATTTTAGGCATTTTTATTAGGCAAATCCCTATATTTGTCAAGAAAAAATGCCTTATGTTTGCAAGCTATCTCAAAACTACTCTTTTGAGGATAAAAAATTGTTTGCACGCAAATATTATTGGAAAAAACACGCTGCCTCGAAATATTTTCTTCGGAAGAAAATTTTCTCTACTATGGCCCTATTTAGAATATCAAAAAAGTTTAATTTTTAAGAAGTTTAGTTCTATTAAAAAAAATTTTAAATTAAATTGTTTGGAATAATTTTTTCTAGAAGTCTTTTGTCCTTTTTTTTTCTTTTTATTAAAATATCCAAAACACTTTTATTTTTTGCTTTTAAATTATAGTGTCTAGGATATTGACATAAATTTTTTTTCTTTTTGTGAGAAGAATTAATTTTTTTAATTGAAAGTATTATAGACATTTTATATCACGCTCCGACCCCCGGATCACCGGATCACATGAACCCTACTGGTTAACTCAATGTTGTCGAATAACCGAGAAACTCTTTTCAATAAAACTCTATTTATGGTCTGAACCTCCTTTAAAGAAACCACTAAAATGTAATTTGTGTTAAAAGAAGTTCCATTCTTAAACTTCAAATTTTTCTAAGTAAATTTCTTAAAAATTTCGATAGAATCTCCTCTGTTTTTTGGACTATCCCAAATTATTTATCAACATGTCAAATCCAAATAACAATATATATACAGGCACCGCCTGGATCTCAATTCGCAATCACAACTATATATCATCTAATGAATAATATTCTCCAAACAATTGTAGGTATCAACCATACAACTTATAAAATTTATAGTCATCTAAAGAAAATTTTTAGTTTCATAAATTTATACAATGTGAAATTTCAAAACTAATGTATCTCGTCGAAACTTATATATATAAATTACAAATTTAAATTCTTTAAAGATAACTACATGTCTCCATCATAAAGAAAATAAAATTTTACATTCTTAATTCTTTAAAACCTCATAATGTCTCTGCGTCTTCTCTTCGTATTAGAACCTAAAAAAAATTGGATATAAACAACCTGAACCGAAACTCGTAAGATAAAGACTAATAAAAGTGTAATGCATGATTCGTGAGATGTGAATGACATGCTATAATGTAAACACAATCAAGTCATGT
>JAOTRH010041743.1:0-20135 GCA_034768845.1 Heliamphora exappendiculata
TAAGGAAAAGAATAATGAAAATGATTATGACATTTTATGCAAATTTCTGATTTTTTAATTTTTCTATTGGTTGCATGGAGTGGCCATTGCATTTTCAAGAAATATTTTTCAAAATATGGAAGCAAGGGAAGTCGGCTGAGACTATTTGGGGCAGCACAAAAGCTGATTTTGCATTATTATGGGGTGTAAATTGAGTTTTGGTACCATTTTGTAAAAGAAAAATACATAAAATATTAATTATATATATATATATATTTTTTTTGGGTATCTAAACCTACTAAAATCTATTATATTAATGTATTTATAATTAATTTAATATTTTTATGATTTATCATAATTTTGATAGCAATTAATTAAAAAGGTGTAGGCTTTTAAGCAAAATAATGCTAGTTTGACTATAATTAATTTTTTGACTTATTTATTATGTAGAGATTTTAAATAATTATTTGTTTATTTTTATTGACCTATATTATTATATTATTATGTATATTACTTGTATAAAAAATATTAGGTCAAAATAATGCTTAATTTATATATATATTTCTCATTTTTAAGTTTAAAAAAGCAAAAAGTAGCTTTTGGGCACAATTCCCTAGGTGGCCGACCATGCAAGGGTATTTTTGTTATTTTTATTGTTATTTTGTCTTTTATTAATTAATCGTATATAAATATTAGATTTTGGGTGTCCATGTGTTAAATTTTAGATTTTTAGGACTTTTTGCTGCACTAGGGGCAAAATGGTCATTTTACCCAAATTATGAGAATTTTTTATTTTTAATTTTATATTTTATGTTATTCACTTAATTTAGGCTATCACGAGACTTCTTTGAATATTAGGGCTTTGCCTCTGAGTATTTGATCTTTTTAGGATTTTCGGGTCAATATAGGATTTTGGGTTGAGTTAGGGTTTCTATTCTTCTAGCGACCTAAGATTTTATCAACTAACCCTTGCTGATACTAGGGTTTAGGCTAGATTGTTACACGGGTAGTTATAGTCTGGGTTGCTACAACTAAGGTCCGGGCAGGGGTGTTACAGGAAAGGCGGCTAAGATGACCAGCCGACCAACTGAGAAAGAGCAAGTCAGAATTGTGGTGAAGAACTTGTAGTCTCCGCTGAAGCGGTACCTAATTACCCAACCACTGTCCACCTTTGAGCAACTGTTCGATGCAGGTGTTCAGATTGAAGATGCTATTCAGGCTGGTGATATTGAGAAATTAGAGACAAGTCAAAAATCGAGAAGAGCATACCTTGCAAATAACCAGAACCAACCCACCCCTGCTACCAACTTTATCTCCCGTTCAAACGAGTTAATTTTCTTAACCCCCATTCTGGATAATTAAATCCCTCATCTTCCACACCGTAACCAACTAGTAACCAGCAGTCTCAATAGAAGCCAAGGTGAGTTTTTACTCCCCTTAATATATCTTTGTCCACAGCTCTTAATCGACTTGTCGAAAGGGGCTAATCAAACTTTTAGACCCAATGTCTGTACCTGATCCCCTACCACCAAGATACAACACTTTCTAGTACTGTGCCTTTCACTAATGTCGTGGACATTTGACTGATAAGTGCATGAGGCTGTGCTACTGTCGTCCGTTGCTCAGAAACCAAATCTTACAACTAATCTGCTGTCAAATCTTGCTAAACAGACTAGGTGAATTGTATGTATCTAGGATAGTTAGAAGATCCTAGTCGGCATATCTGTTCAGCGTATCTATCACTCTCATGTGTTCCAGCTGTTGCGAATCAGCCGTCTTGTTCGCTGATTATAGCTGAAAATGGTTGGGACATGATGGAAGAGTGGAATGACGATGCTTGGCAAGGATACCAAATGGTGGTTCAGGCCAATAACTAAGAAGAGCGTAATAAGGATGATGACTGGTCGTTAGATTGCCCAGTACGGTCGTATGGATTCGGTCATGTGCTAGACCACATTGCTCTTCCTCAGCTTTTTGAGGAGGAGGTTTATGTTGATGAAATGTAGTGTGACTGGTTGGTCCGAAAGGTTTTAAAGTCAGACAGAGATGAATAGACTGAATTTTGGGCTGCCTGGGAATAGTAAGTAGATTACATCAGGGAAGATATTTGGGGGCCAGATGACATCGACAACACATGGGCAATAGAAGACGAAAAGGAAAGGAAGGGAAGATCAAAGTGCATCAATCTGGACGACCTGTGGGAATTTGAAAGCTCTCCGCACATTGCTAAGGGTAGACAATCCGAGAATCTAATGCTAGGATTATGGGATCCTGAGAAAGGGGTAGAACATCTGACTAGGAGTAGGTGACATTTCAAGCTAACTTAATTAAAAAAAAGAGTAAGCAAGTGGGAAAGGAAAGGAGAAAGAACAAGAAGAAGAAGATGCTGTACTGAAGCAGCTGAAAAAGACTTAGGCCAACATCAGCATCTAGGGTTTGCTGATGGCTTCACACTGGCACCGGCAAGCCGTGTTGAAGGTTCTGAATAAGGCCAATGTATCGATAGATGCAACTCCCGAGCAGTTGATCGGGTTGATACTGCCAACTATAGAGCTTAAGGTGATTTCTTTTTTTTAATAAAGATTTACCATTAGAAGAGAGAAATCACAATAAGCCATTGCATATCATCGCCAAGTGTCTAGAGAAGTGGGTTCCAATAACGCTTATCGATAATGGTTCAGCATTGAATGCCCGCCCACTTAGAACTGCAGTCTACTTGGGAATGAAGCCAAATCATTTCACGCCCAGTAATCAAGGAGTTCAGGCTTATGATAATACATGAAGAGATATACTTGGACTTGTATCATTCGCTGTATCGGTCGGGCCTTTGAAAACCTCAGTGGAGCTCCATGTGCTGGATGTCTCAGCATCTTTCAATTTATTATTGGGATAACCATGGCTCCACGACCCCGATGTACAAGCTATTCCCTATACTCTTTACCAGAAGCTGAAATTGATTAAGAATGGGGCGGTGCTAACCATCCATGGATAAGATAATATTCAACCCCCAAGAGAAGACGGTTCGACTCTCCTAAAATTCCAGCATAGGGAGGGGGATGTATCCCTGAGTAGGTTCTAGTTTGACGAAGCTCAGGCCGTTCAAATGCTATTAAAGGAGGAAGATAGCTACACATTCCCTATGTGGTTACAATGATGAGATGTATGTCTTACTTTCCAGTAATGGGGTTGGGTCGCAAGCAGCAAGGAATTCCAAAGCCCATTCAAATGTTACCGACCTCGCAACGCTTTAGCCTTGGGTATAAGACGATGGATGAAGATTTAGAGGGGTTAAAGACAAGGCAAAAAGGAAAGAAGGTCAAGTATTTGGGAACGCTGAATGGTTACTTCGTTAAGGAAGGTGAAAATTATTCGTACTATGGATTCCCGAAGCCATGGTTCGATGAGGAAACTAATCAAAGCTTGCCAGGGTTGGAAATTTTCTTCAACCACAAGTTCTCGGATACAGAGGGAGAAGAGGCAACAGAGAAAGAATAGGAGATTCAAGAAGAGGATTGGGCAGACAAATTAGACGGTGTTGGCATGGGAGCATTATTCAATGAGAAGATGGCTCAGATGTGTATAATTGATCAGGACTGCTTGATGTTGGGCTACAAAGGATGTTAAAAACTGGTCCTTAGAGTCTTGTAATTTGCATGATGCACGTCTCGAGTCCGAGTCTGAGTTATGTGAGTCTATGTTGGAGAATACATTTGTCTGTGTATCTTCCCATGCTGTTACTTTTGAGTTTGTAATCCCTTCTCTCTCTAATTAAATGAATGAGATTTTTAGTTGCTCAACTTTATCTGATTTATTTTATACACTTTCTGATGATTTTGAATTCGACGGGGATGTCCCCGAAGAAATAAAAAGTTTAATAAAAAGAGAACAAGAAATGCGCGCTCAACCTATAACTGAAGAAACTTTGTCAATTAATTTGGGTTATGAAACTAATCCACAAATTGTGTAAATCGGGTTTTTGTTGTCTTTAGTTGAACATGAGCAATTAATAACATTATTAAAAGAATTCAAAAACGTTTTTGCATAATCTTATGAGGATGTGCCTAGTATTGATTCTGATATCATCCAACGCCATATCCCTTCGTTTTTCGATGCTAAACTGGTCAAACAGAAATTGAGATGGATACGGTCAGAATTGGCTCTAAAGATTAAAGAAGTCACCAAACAAATTAACGTTGGATTCCTTATGGTAACTGAGTATCCAAAGTGGGTAGCCAACATTGTTCCAGTTTTGAAGAAAGACGGATGCATCCGAGTCTATGTAGATTTTTGGAATCTCAACAAAGTCAGCCCGAAGGATGATTTCTCTTTGCCACACATTGATGTTTTGGTAGACAGCACAGCGGGACACGCTCTCTTGTCATTCATGGACGGTTTCTTCGGGTACAATTAGATCTTAATGGACCCTGAAGATAGAAAAAAGACGACATTCACTACACCTTGGGGCACCTATTGTTATCGTGTGATGCTATTCAGTTTGAAGAATGTAGGGGCAACTTATCAGAGGGCTGGCACTACCTTGCTGCACGATATGATACACAAGGAAGTTGAGATGTACGTGGATGATATGATAGTGAAGTCCAAAGATCGAGATGGCCACATCATAGCATTGCAAAAGTTCTTTGAAAGAATAAAAAAATATGAGGTGCGGCTCAACCCACAGAAGTGAGTCTTCGGAGTCACTGCAGACAAAATGCTAAGGTTCATGATTACTCAATGGGGCATCAAGGTTGATCCATAAAAAATCAAGGCAATCATGGAGTTGCCTCCTTCAAAGATTAAACGAGAAGTCAGAAGATTTTTGGGAAAGATACAGTTTATCAGCCAGTTCATAGCTAAGCTGATAACCACATGTGAACCATTGTTCCGTCTGCTGAAGAAAGGAGTCAAGTTCAAATGGGATCAGAAATGCAAAGACACCTTCAAAGCTGTGCGTCAATATTTGCAAAATCCACCTATTTTGACTCCTCCTGAGCTTGATAGGCCACTGATTCTCTATTTGTTAGTGATTGACTCGGCTATGAGATGCATGCTGGCACAAGAAAGAGAAACTAAAATCGAGAAGGCAGTCTACTACTTGAGCAAGAAGATGATTGGGTTCGAGATACGATATACGCTACTGGAGAAGACATGTTGGGCTTTGGTGTGGGCCTCTCGAAAACTAAGGCATTGCATGTTGTCTTTTACCGTGAATGTAATTTTCCGAATGGATCTGTTAAAGTACTTATTTGAGAAACTGGCATTAACAAGAAGGCTAGCCTGGTGGTTGTTGTTCTTGTCAGAGTTTGATCTCAGGTACATCACTCGAAAGTCAGTAAAAGGCAGAGCCGTGGCAAAATTTCTAGCAGATTAACCAATTAAGGGAGATGAAAACGTAGAATTCTAATTCCCTGATGAGCAGCTGATGGGAGTCATAGATGACAAATGGACTCTATATTTTGATGGCACATCTAATCAGTATGGCTATGGAATACGAGTTCTCCTTGTCACTCCTGACAAATCACATGTTTCTCTATCCCTAAAACTCAACTTTGAAGTTACCAACAATCAAGTTGAGTATGAGGAGAATGGAAGGTTAAGGACGTAAAGCTAGTTCTCTACCATCAAGAGCTGAAAAAGCTGATACCGTGCTTTAAATTAGTGATTTTTACTCATGTTTCGAGATTGCAGAATAAGTTTGCCAATGCACTGCCTACTCTGGCATCAATGATTAATATACCATCTGGGGTCAAAGTGAGACCATTGATAATTGAACATAAGAGAAAGTCAGCATACGAGATGACAGCCGCAATTGAAGAAAGCACTGATGAACTCCCTTGGTACTTTGACATTCAAAATTTCATGAAAAAGGGAGAATACCTCAAGTTTGCTAGCAAAGAGGACAAAAGAGCAATAAGGAGATTATCCACCCAATTTGTCATTTATGGGGGAAAATTATACAAATAAGGGCATTCTGGAGTCAATAAGCTATGTGTCAGCAGTGAAGAAGGCCGAGAATTAATGAAAGAGATACATGCGGGAGTCAGCGGGCCTCACATGAGTGAAAACATGTTAGCCAAGAAGTTCATTCGACAAGGGTATTTTTGGATGACAATGGAGATGGGTTGCATACAGTTTTGTGCGAAGGTCCAATTGTATAGCCTGACGTTCCCATGACCATTTTTAGCATGGGGTATTGATGTGATTGGCAGGGTAACACCAAAGGCTTCAAATGGGTACAAGTTCATTTTGGTGGCCATCGATTATTTTCTAAGTGGGTGGAAGCAGCCTTCTACTCGATATTGAATGCCTCTTATGTCGCCAAGTTTATCAAGAAAAACATCATTTGTCGATATGGGATTCTTTATGAAGTCATCTCAGATAACAACTCGCACTTTCAGGGTGAGGTCCTTGACCTTTTTGAAGAATATAAGATAGTTGCCCACAAATTATCACCATATCGGCCATAAACTAATGGGGCAGTCGAAGCCACAAACAAGAATGTAAAGAAGATTCTGCAAAAGATGATCGGTTCACATAAAGATTGGTCGGAACATCTACTATTTATGCTTTGGGGGTACAGGACGCCGATTAAAGCTTCAACAGGAACTACGCCTTATTTTTTAGTGTATTAGATGGAAGCTGTGCTGCCCATTGAGATGAAAATCTCTTCACTAAGAGTAGTGGCTGAGGCCAGTATTCCAGAAGCAAAATGGTAGAGAAATTAGATGGAAGAGCTGCTCTTGTTTGATGAAAGAAGGCTGTAGGCTTTATTTTTTGTGCATGGATACCAAAGAAGGATAGCTCGCGCGTTTAACAAGAAGGTCAAGACTCGAGACTTGAATGAAGGTGACCTGGTTCTTAAGAAAATCAGGGCTCCTATAATTGACCCAAGGAGCAAGTTCAAGCCAAACTGGTCCAGGCTGTTTCTGATAAAAACTATTATGACCGGTGGTGAAGTAATTATCATGGATCTGGACAGCAATACGTTCTCTACTCTGATCAACTTGGACCAACTCAAGAAATACTACCCTTGAGAGAAAAATAAAATAAAATAAAAGCTCACTGAGTTAAAAATCAAAAAGACAATCTTGACAAAAGTTAAAACAACCCACAAGGCCGAAAACCCAAAAGGGTGACCTTGACAAAAGTTAAGGCACCATAAAAAAGAGTGCTAATACCCAAGAGTAAACTGAGCTCGAACTATGTTAAGGTCTTATTCCACTTTTTTAGGATACATAAGCAGCTTCTTTTAAGAAGTCCGACCACTTTCTTTGTTTTAGCCAGTTTTTTGATTTTTGCAATGTAAATGACTTTATTATCAAAATTTGAAGACAAATTTACATTGATCTTATGGAATACTTCATTTTTAGCATTTGTTACAAGGTTTTGAAAAAAAAGGCGGACGCTCAAGTCTCAAACTCTAAAAAAATAATAGTAAAAGAAAGCTATAAAATTTGAAAAACAAAGCAAGTTCCTCAAATCTTTCTCCTTTTTGCTTCCTATTTTTCTTTCTCTTTTTTTCGTTTCTCTCTGTCTTGGATCAACCATGCCTTGTACTCGTCAAGGAGTTTCGGGCACTGCAGCTCTTGCATCTCCATCAGGGAGTGAGATGGCCAATCTTTCTGATACCTCGCCAGAAATAGGGTCTGAAGTGAAGATGAGTATAAGTGACCTCGAACATTGTGGAATATGATTTGACTACGACGGAACTGGCGCATGATTTGATGTGGGTAATAGAAAGAAGACTGTCGCAAGCCAATTAGTAGGACGCTGGGATGGTCCATGGTAGTCAAACTCATGGTAGTGATCCGCCACCAGGAGCACTACAAGGTAATGTCTGCTCTCGTGAGAGATGAAAGATATTGCCTCCAAGTCTTCTCGATTGAGCATATCTGATAGTACGGTCAATAAACAAGGCCGCTGCACTATACCTATCGGTAGTCGATTTCTGCATGAGGTTTACTTTTTCCATCAGCTAGATCTGCAAAGGGTTAAGAGATAGATCGAGAGAAATCAGTAAAATTGACAGTAATGGTTGAGTTGGGGTGAAACTAACCCGTTGGAGGGCACAGTAGAAAGCCCTCGACAAATGCTTAAAGAGGTAATAAATTAATCGTCGAAGACTCGAAGCAGGTGGGAGGTGATTAATCCAGGGGTCGAGGGCAGTGTGTTTTCAGCTGACAGTGTGTCTAAAAAAGACAGTTGAGAGAAATGGAAAAGAGAGGCTTTAAGCTTACCTGAAGAAGTAAGGGGCTACCAACAAAAGTAGTAGTCTCTCCTAGATGAAAGAGCGTTTAAGCCTATTAGAGTCTCAGCAAGGACCATTGGGACAAAGTCTTTTTCCAACCACATTTGAACCGTAATGTCAACTTGTGAGCAGCTGACTCGTCCATCTGAAGGAATAAAAGGATAACGAGCAAGGAGATAAAAACACAAAGAATATCGGCGCCGTAGTTGAAGGCCGAGATCACTAAGGTCACCAGTGGGACGAAATTTATCTATGATCCATGGAATATTGAGGCAGTCATCAGATGCTAAGAGGGAAGCCTCCATCTTCGATAAGCCACATAATTGTATTATCTGTTGACGGTTAGAGAGAAAGCAAGTTGGCACAACTACTGATTTCCTCAGGATCATATCCAGAATGGCAGCGAACTCCTCTATAGTAGGGCATAGTTCCTCAAGGCCAAAGCGGAAGACATGAGATTGTGGGTCCTACAGCTGTGCAACAGCCTATAGTAGTGGTTCGTTTATCTTGACAATCATCAAGGAAAACAAGGAGTTAATACCGAATGATGCAAAGTTTAAACATTTAACACGAGAAAACTCCTCGATCTATGCAGAAAGTGGGCCATGCAAGGAAGCCATCATGATGAAAGTGACAGAGAATGGGGACTCCAAGGCTATATTATAGGGCATGAGAAGGCTGGATGTTAAGAAAGATCGAAAAGGTACAATACAAGTGACGATCTCTACCTTGGAGTATGGGACCGCCATGTTGAAGGTACACGTACAGGGTCATCACCTTTCAATTGTGGCAACTGCCACTATTCAAACCTGGTGACCGCCACTTTAAAAGGTGGCGGGAACCCTAGTTTTCCCCCCTTTTCGTAGCTTTTTTGTAACCTTTGAAATCAAACATCCATGCTCACTAAGTATTAGTAGTAAAGTTGAACTGTCTTTTGAGACTTGCATCATGCATGGTACATTCAAAGCAACATGAGCAATAAATAAAGAAAAAGCATGTAAATAGATGTATGTAACAATGAGTGGCACGAAGTTCCAAATGTATAAGAAAATATAGAGCAGGGGCATCCAGGCCCATTAACAAACCTTGGGGCACGCAAGCCCGAAAAACAAACCAAAATGTATCATAAAGTATCGAAATATATCAATAAATCAGTATAAAAAGGAAGGGAAAGGGGAGATCTCTCTCTAACGTCTTTGACGGACTCGGCGGGAAGAGGGACCAATGTCTGAAGGGCTAGCCTCGGAAGAATTAAATAGCTCCCCCCAATCATTGCTGTCATCATCATCGCTGCCAAAAGAAGAAGATACAACTCGAGTGTGGCTTTGAACAAACGAAATGGATCTTCGAGTACAGCGAGCTTGGGAAGAAGCACGGGACCCATAACCTCGAGTTGGGGTAGGAGATGGAACCTGTGACTCACCCTAAACTCGTGGCTCGATAACATTTTGAGTTGGGGCATGTGGTTGTGGAAGAATGAAGGAATAAAAGGTAAGACAAAGAAGGGAATGCAGTAAAAGAGAAACGGTAAAATACTCACTATCTCAACTGGTCAAGGAGTGAAGACAACCGCAAATGCACGGAGGGCCGAATCCTGTTGACGAATCAGGGTCCACATGCTACTTACCACAAGCATGAGCCGGTCTAACCAAGCCTGATCCACCTGCCAAGAAGAAATAAGAGTTGAGTAGTTTAAGCATAGAGAAGATCAATGAGAAAAGGTGTGAAAAAGAAAGTCAAACCTGGCCAAGAACTAGTATGTACTCTAAGGTTGGAGAAACGGGGATGGGGATATCGAAGGGATACTTAGTCACGAGAACTGAAACAGTCTAGGGTACCTCAACTACTCTAGCTTCAGTAGCTTCCCCAGCTCCCCCTGTAGTAGCAGCAACCCCAGCAGCTCTGCCGGCACCTTCAGCAGCAGTAGTAGCCTGTGGTGCAACATCAAGAACAGGTGCCGGTGCTTGTCCCCTCCTCTGTCCAGCAAGTGAGGCTGGCCTAGGACCCAGTGGCCCTAATTGATGTGCCTGGGCCCATGCTGTGTAATCTCCCTCGGGCTCCAGCAGCTCGGCAGCATGAGTCCCCATCATCATAAGTAATATGTCGACTCAGCCCAGGAGGCCTATCCAGCATATACGTACTGGAGGAGCAGCCAGAATCTTGAAATGGTCAAGGCCTAGAGACTGTCGGACTACCCTCTCCCCCAGATAATACTCTTTGTAGAAGCGGCCCTCTTGTAGGATCCGCATCGAGGAGGCACCACGACTACGCATCAAATTCTCGCCAGCTCAACCCTCCATCCCTCGCCATACATCCCAACGAACCTACAAAAATTCAGTAATGAGTACATTGATCAATAAATAGTGAATAATATAGTGATCAATGCAGTGAATAGTGCAACGTCGTAAGTAGTGAATAGTGCATGGAATAATGTACAGTATAGTAAGTAGTGATTAGTGGATATATAAAGCAGTAAGCAATAAGCTGAGAATAGAGCAAGAAATGGTACTTGGTTGGGAGTTAGGTGGTCTTGGGATGCCCGGATTTGCTCCAAGTCCTTCCTTTTTCTTTGCTTCCCCTTCAAGCCGTGGGCTCACTGAGCAGCGTATGGGATAATTAGAGGATCAGCAAAAGTGTTCATCGGGACATGTTGCCCGAGGAACTCATAAGTCCATAGCTGTAAAGAGAATGTGTCATCAAAAGAGCAAATAACAAATAATTGAAGAAATAAATGAATAGTGTACAAAAATTAAGGTGTACCTCCCAAACCCTTCAGTATCCCCCTATGCTGAGCTCCTGAGGGAATCAGGTCAAGGCTCTCATCGAGCCATACAATGTTGCAAGCGCAACTTCTTCCTAGTTGTATGTGGATACTTGGCCATGATGGAAGAGAGCACCAAGGTAATGAAGGTGTATGGTATTCTCTTTGTTAAAAAATAAGGAGCTATTGAACATATACAATAAGAAGGCGCGACCAACTCACTCGTAATGGCGGGGCTCGGTACACTGAAAATGACAAAAATGCTTGTGAAACCAAGTGTACCTGACTCGATCTCAGTTCATCTGAACTGGTACAGTGCCCAAAAGTTATGTCAAAGCCTGGGTAGAGCCAGCGATGTTGGGGTCAAATGGAATGGGGCACCTCTAACTCTGATGTCGGTGATCATAGCAAAGTTGAGTAGCATTAGTGTGGCCTCGAAGGTGGTGAAATGAAAGGTGTTGGTGGTATCCCACCACCTCTCTGCCAAAGCAGTAAGCCAGACCCAGTCATTGCTGGTCTTACCCAGCAATGGTATGAATCGAGCAAAGCCGGAGGCATCGACAAAGGCTCGACTAGGAGCAGGAAGAGCGTCATACCACTTCATCACGTCGTTGGAAGTAGAACCGCTGAATCCTCAAACATATTGACTAACCTAAAAAGAAGAAGATAATCAGAGTATATAATAAGAGTAGTCAAACCGGTGGAATGCAGAAAATATGAAAGGAACAAGAAAGCAATAAGAAAACCTTAGGTTTGTGTGTGTGTGACGATCCTTTGGTTCTTTCAAGTCCTAGAAGACTAGGTATCCTAAGCCCGGGTGTGCTAGGCAAATCTTTCAACCCTAAGTTCGTGAGTGTATGACGACCCTTCGTTCTTTCAAGCTCTAGAAGACTAGTCACCCTGAGCCCTAGTGCGCCAGGAAAATCTTTCAACCTTAGGTTCGTGTGTGTGTGACGACCTTTCGGTTCCTTCAAGCCCTAGAAGACCAGGTACCCTAAGCCCTGGTACGCCAGGTAAATCTTTCAACCCTAGGTTTGTGTGTGTGTGAACCCTTCGGTTCTTTCATGCCTTAGAAGATTAGATACCCTAAGCCTTGGCACGCCAGGTAAATATTTTAACCTTAGGTTCGTGTGCGTGACGATCCTTTGATGTTTTCAAGCCCTAGAAGACTAGGCACCCTAAACCCTAGTGCGTCATGCAAATCTTTTAACCCTAGGTTCGTGTGTGTGTGATGACCCTTTGGTTCTTTCAAGCCCTAGAAGACTAGGCACCCTAAGCCTTGGTGTGCTACGCAAATCTTTCAACCATAGGTTTGTGTGTGTGTGACGACCCTTTGGTTCTTTCAAGCCTTAGAAGACCAGGCACCCTAAGTCCTAGTGTGCCAGGCAAATCTTTCAACTCTAGGTTTGTTTGTGTGTGACGATCTTTTGGTTCTTTCAAGTCCTAGAAAACTAGGCACCCTAGGCCTAAGTGTGCCAGGCAAATCTTTCAATCTTAGGTTCGTGTGTGTGTGACGATCTTTTGATTTTTTCAAGCCCTATAAGACTAAGCACCATTAGCCCTGGTGCACCAGACAAATCTTTCAAACCGTAGATTCATGTGTGTGTGGCGACTCTTCGATTTTTTCAAGCCCTAGAAGACTAGGCATCCTAAGCCCTAGTACGACAGGCGAATCTTTCTTTTAAATTTTAAATTTTATAATTTTCTAAAAAAAAACACCCCCTTAAATTTTATAATTTTTTAAAAAAATAAAAAAATAAAAAATAAAAAAACCACCCCTCTAGATTTTATGTTTTTTAAAAAAAATAAAAAATAAAAAAATGAAAAAACCACCCCCTCTAAATTTTATGATTTTCTAAAAATAAAAAATCACCCATTGCTTGCATCAAAACCCTAATCCTAGTGTCCCTACGTTTTGTCTAGGATCTCTGTTGCACAGGTACCCATCTAATTACCAGTTCGATGTCCAAGTTTGCCCTTTTAATATTATTGTTACATGTTTTAATGTCTAGTTCATTAACAGATCTTGATATGGCATGTTCAATTGATTCGATCTTCATATCAAATATGTACACATCGGAAGTCATAAGGGATCTTAGGCATGCATCTATGTTAAAGACGTCAAAGGTAAAGCATGCTTCGATATTGAAGGAAAAGACAAGAGAACCTATCGAAGGGCGCTGGAATGAAAGTTGTGGCTCGGGCTCACAAAGAAGCAGGTCGTTAGCAACTACAACAACTGGAGGCTCATACCGCTTCATCCTGCTCGAACCCAGACGGTGGGGTGCAAGGGCATAAGTGAGTGGGTCGAAGGGTGTAAGAATACCCTTGTCAGCGTGTGGATCCAAGAAACCTTCCACCTTAGCCTCGTCTGCGGGCCTGATCTGCAGCTGCCTGCTCTACTGCTGCATGTGCCTCGGTAGCAGCTCGTGCCTCGGCAGCAGCTCGTGCCTCGTCCTTAGTAGCCCGACGAAGAGTTCGCTCTATCTCAAGAGCTAAGGCATCCATCGCCCCCAATGCAGTGGAGGGTTGAGTGGTTGTGACCCCGCTAGTAGGAACACTAGAGCTCGTGCTGCTAAGGGCGCCCATAGAAGAACTCTCACCAGCAGAGGGACCCTGTAGTATCCCAAAGATGTCATCGCCTTGTTTAGGTCCTGCCATGTCGATGGAATGGCTGAAAAGCAAAGAGAAATTTGAAAGCAAGGGAAAGTCGAAAGAAACCAAGAGAGAGCTTGAGAGAGAGTGAAAGGGTAGAGAGAGAAAGCAGAGAGTGTGAATGTGTCACACACTCTCTCAAAGGATCAAAAATTAATGTGATTTAAAGCAGTCAAACTAGAATTATCAAAAGCAACTGTACATATTATGGATATATTTTCTCATACGTCCAAGCTGGCGTATACTTAACAAAAAGTTTATACTTCGGGTCATGATTACTAAAGATTTAAAACAAAAACGACAATTGACTGCAAGCCCGGATCTATGGATCTGACAACTGTGGTGGACCAACTCTAGCCATCTTTGCAATCTACAACCATAACGGTTACAGGAGAGTGCACTTAGTATTATAATGAACATGATAGAAAATAGTTATTTCATTTAAAAATACTAAAATATCATGTTTTTTACAAGAAACAAAAAAATACCGCATTTTCTTGTCTCAAAAATCTTATAAATAACATTCTTAGCCTTTGCAAAATTATCTTTTAGATTCAATAGCTACAATTAATTGAATCCATTGCCACACAATTTAGAAGTAAAGTTCCTGGCATAACCGCCACTATAAAACTATTTTATTCATATCTCATACCCAATAGTGTTCAAGTAGTCGTTAACCTCATGACCGGGAGTTTCGACGGTACCGTAACCTCAAATCTCTATACATGGATAGCAACGTGCTGGAATAAGAGCCACTCTTCACCAAGCACGAGTGATATGTGTTATAACCCGTAACTTAACCCGAAAAGCCTTGAAGAAAAAAACCCTTAACGAGAAACCTCCCCTATAGGGACAAATAAAACCCATAGTTGGGTAATCTCCTCTAATGGGATATAAAGGACCAAAAATCCTTATAACTTGGCATTTTGAAACAACATCTCATAACATTGATCACATTATCAAAATCTTGCTTTCACACACACATGATTTTCAAAAGATATTGATAACATATCACATTTGAAATATAAAAATTATATTGTCACAAGTTTTCATGCTTCAAAATATGGATATAAAGCAAGTTTAGAGCAAAATTTAAGTATTGCAATTCAAAATAATACTAAGCACTCTCACATTGACTTAGGCGCAATAAAACTCTCTATTCGTTTTCGATCTCAAAATTCTTAATTCTCTGATAACAAAATCTCAGTGCCCAGCAAGAAACCAAACTACTGCGTAAGTGTAAGATACTTATGTTTTTTAGAATTTTCGACTATTAAGGTTACAAGTGATTTGAAATTTTCAAGTAATAAAATCTAGCTAAGATTCTTTAATTTCTTAACTTGTCTTGTTTTATTAAAACTCATTAGTTAAATTTAGCTCCCGTACCATGGAAATTTTATTTTCTTTTAAATTACATCATTTCCATTTCTTTTGAAATTTCTAAAATAAAACCTAGTTTACATCCTTACAATAATAATTTAGTTAAATAGTCTTAGTAAATTTTGTAAATTTTAAATACAAATATTATTTCATTTTAATTTCCTGATCTTTAAAACTAATTTAGAACTCAAAATTTATAAATTTGATTTATTTAAATCCTAATAAAAGTTATAACTTGCAAAAGTATTGAATTTTACCAAATTTTGTACTTTTTAACTAGGAAGACGTATAATTTTGCTTTATTCTATTTAAATCTTAAAAATTCTGTATTTTTATTTTTTTATAGAAGTTTTATCAAAAAATTCCTTTAATTATTTTTAATTACTTAATTAATTAATTTTTTTAAAAACAAATTAAAATTTAATTTCAAGCAAAGAAACGGTCCTATGCAAAGTAACCAAAAGAAAACACACACAACGCACCATAATAACGCACACAGAGCTCCTTAACCCACCCACTGAGCCTCTCTCATGCAAAGAAAACTCAACGCATACAAACAGCAAAATCTTCAAACACACCCACAGCTTTGCCAAACACACAAAACACACACCCGCGATACACATGCAAGGCGATACACATGCAAGCTTAACTCACACATACGGTGTTCATGCACACATGCATGCAGAGAGAGAGAGAGAGAGAGAGAGAGAGAAACCACAGTTGGGTTAGAAAAGAGGGGGTCACCGGCGGCGTAAGGTGGCCGACGGTGGGTGGCAGGGGTGTTGCGATATTGGCGGTGGCGTGGCTTGTTCTTGGGTGGTGAATCGGGAGAGAGAGAGAGAGAGAGAGAGAGATGAAGGAGAGGAGAGAGAGTCCGGTGGTCGCCGAAGTTGGGGCCGCCGGAGTACAGGTGTGGCGCCGACGTTAGTGCAGCAGCGGTGGGTGGTTGGTGGCGTAGGTGGCCGCGGCTGTGGATGGTGCCGAGTCGTGGTGGCACGGTGTCGCGCTTGGTTGCACTTTCTCTCAGCTTTTTTTTCTCTTCTTCTGTTGCACGAGTTTGCAAGCTTCTGTGTTTAAGCTCCAGACTCGTTTGCCTTTGTTGGAATTTTTAGCTTCAGGGTCTCTCCCTTTATTTTCTTTGTTTTAGTACTTTAGTTGGCGTGCGGAACCTTTACAGAGACGAGGTATTTATAGAAGATGTAAGGTACACCTGTCTCTGATACATGTCCTCTTGCATGAGTTTACTTGGATAAGTGTCCAGTTAAAGGGCTTTTTATACCTTGCGAATTTTTTTTTATGTAAAATTTTTAATTTGAAATATTTTAAAAAATTCAAAATAAATTTTAAATGTTATTTTACAAATTATCGTGAAATTAAAATTTGGATAAAATTTTTTTAACTGTATAACAAATTTTTATCTCGATCTAAAATTTAATTAGATGTAAATTTGTTCGACTCAAATTTTGAAATTTAATATACCATTTTGTTAGGAATTTTATTTAAAAATTTTCTACTAATATATTATTATTTATTTATTTTTATAACAATTCGTCAAATATTAAATTATTCTAAGGGGTTTAACTAATTAGGACGAAAAATTATAATTACCACGTGTCTTATTTCTATTAGTTGCCTAGGTACGGGTTATTACAATCTATCCTCCTTTAAAAATTTTGTCCTCAAAATTTACGTACCTTTCTACTCGAAAAGGTGTGAATACTTTTTTTGCATATTCTCTTCTTGTTTCCATGTGATTTCTTTCACTAAATGGTTTTGGCACAACGCTTTTACCAATAGAATGACTTTATTTCGCAAAACTTGTTCCTTTTTATTTATTATTTGCACTGGCCCTTCTTCGTACGTAAAGCCGGGTTTCAAATTGATTGGTTGCATTGTTAGCATATGAGGAGGATTTGGTATGCACTTCTTTAACATTGAGACATGGAATACGTCATGTATTCCTGACAATTCCAGAGGCAGGGCGAATTAATATGCCGTGTTGCCAATTCTTTTAATGAACTCATATGGTCCAATGTAATAGGGACTCGACTTTCCCTTTTTTTTGAATCTCATTACTCCTTTCTAGGGCAATATCTTTAAGAACACGTGATCTTTGATTTCAAATTTTAGGCCGCGTCTCTGATTATTTGCATAGCTCTTCTTCCCATCCGAAGACTTCTTCAATCTTTCTAGGATCAATTTTATCTTGTCAGTGGTGATTTGCACAATTTCAAGGCTGAATAGTTTCTTTTCTCTAACTTCCTCCCAACAGATTGGGCTTCGACACTTTCTATCGTACAATGCTTTGTAAGGGGGCCATTCCTATGGTCGATTGAAAACTATTATAAGTGAATTCAATCAATGACAAATGTTTTTCCTAGCTTCCAACAAAGTCCAGTACACAGGCTGTGAGCATATCCTTTAACGGCTGAATTGTCCTTTTTGATTGGCTACCAGTTTGCAGATGAAATGCCGTGCTAAACCTTAACGTAGTCCCCATTGCCTCTTCTAGACATGTCCAAAAATATGGATGTAAAATGTGGATCCTTATCCAATACTATTGAAACTGATATGCCATGCGACCGAATAATCTCATCAATGTAAAGTCGTGCGAATCGGTTCATAAGAAATGTCATCTTGATTGGTAGGTAGTGTGCTTACTTTGTTAATCTATCCACAATTACCAAGATAGCATCATTTTTCTTGGGTGATTGTGGTAACTTAACTACAAAATTCATGGTAATGTGTTCCCTTTTCCACTCAGGTATAGGTAAGGGTTGTAATAATCATGTCGATTTCTAGTATTCAATTTTAACTTGTTGGCATGCTAAACATCTTACCACAAAGTTTGTTACAACTTTCTTTATCCCACTCTACTAGTATTTTTTCTTCAGATATCTATACATTTTTGTGCTTCCAGGGTGCATTGTGTATGCTGAATTATGAGCTTCATATTGGAGGCAATACTGTCAAGATTATTATTTTTACAAATGATTTTCGGTAAAAAAATTAACTGGACGGACAAACGCCGAAACAGGCTCCAGATAAAACTTTTGATGACAAACGAACAAAATAAAACCCGTGCAACTAAAGTTTATTTAGAAGAATACCTCTTGTCGATCTAATCTTCAACTACGACTTGATTCCGAGTTGAAGCACCAGTCAGATCTTCTACTATATTCCCTTACGTGATCCTCGAATGTAGTGTGGACTACGATCCTACGAGAACTCGTACCGGCAGAACCCCGATATATTTAAGTCTTGAAAGACAAAAATATTATCATAATAATAATGATATAAATCATCAAAACTGATTTAGCTTACTCGCACATATATAGGGTTACAGGAGGGACCTGGAGAGTAATTATGAGTTAGACTTTTAGTGGAACAAAGACACCTACTAGAGATTTCTGCAATTATAGAAAGACATGCAGCGATTTTTGCAATGTTTATAAAATACTAAATTATAGTTCACACCACTAAAGAACTATAATTACACTTTGACCCATAATCTCAATACCTTCTTGCATTGAGCTCCTGTTATTAAATACTTACAATTTCTCCTCATGCTAAGATTTTTAATACCCGCCAATTAAATTTAATTATTGACAATTTAATTTAATCGGTATCTTGATATTTCTTAAGTCTTTCGCTTAACTTATTTGACTGTCGGATAATCAAATTTACCTACAGGGTTTGTCCTGGTCAAAACTTATAAGCATCCTTAAGGGAGTATCATCAATCCCGATCTTTCAGGACGTGAATTTTGTCGATAATTAATATTTTCTATATAAATAATACCGCTATTCAACTCACCAAAAATATAAACCCATATCAGATTGCACCATCTAATGAATCAAAATAACGAATATTAAATATATGCAAATCAATAATTATTTTAGGATTAAAAATATAAGCACTATTCATAATAACATTGGGATGTGAATTAATTTATATAGTCAGTATAAAATTAATTACCCCAAATATTCCGTTCAATACACACAAAGTGTATTGGCACAGAGAGTCGGAACAATAGACGACGTTATTATCTGTTCTCCGTAATCACGACAGGCCTACTAAAATTTTGTGCCACAGTTGTACCGATGGTATGTCTATTTGCATATAAACTGTGAATATAAAACTTATATTCTGCAAGAATCTAAAATTTGGTCTTTTGTGTGTAAGCCGTACTCTACACACCAGATTAAATACTATACAGAATATTGGGCATCTATGCATAACAAAAAAATGATATACATACATTGCTCATAAAGATTCTCATAAAATAAAAAATTAATTTTATTCAAATAAAATTAAATATTAAAAATATGATTTTCAATATACCAACCCTAACAATCTCCCACTTATACTCAAACTATGCTCCCATACATCTGACTCCCAGGCCCTCTACATGACTATCAAAAGTTTTAGCTGGTAAGCTCTTTGTAAAAAGATCTGCAAGATTGTCTCCTGATGCAATCTTGGTCACAGCAACATCACATCTCTGTACAATTTCTCGTATCAAGTGATACTTACGCTCAATGTGCTTGCCTTTCTCATGGACCCTTGGCTCATTCGAGTTTGCAACCGCTCTGCTATTATCACAGTAAAGTATAATAGCCGACTGAACAGAAGGTACCACCTCTGGATCCATCAGGAAGTTCTTGAACCAAACGGCCTTCTTGGCTGCTTCAAAAGCTACCACGTACTTGGCCTCCATGGTGGAATTAGCAATGTAGGACTGCTTGATACTCCTCAAACTTATAGCTCCACCTCTTAAGGTAAACACATATCCTGAGGTAGACTTACGGGAATCCCTATCAGACTGAAAATCTGAGTCAGTGTACCCAAAAGGTACTAGACCGTCTACTTGGTAAACTAACATATAATCCTTAGTCCTTTTTAGGTACTTGATTATATTTTTTACCGCAGTCTAATACTCTTGTCCTGGGTTAGACTGATATTTGCTAACCATGCCAACGACAAAGTAGATGTTAGGTTTAGTGCAAAGCATAGCATACATGAGGTTTCCTATTGCCGAAGCATAAAGAACCGCCTTCATCTTCTCTATCTCATCAGGTGTCTTAGGACACTGATCCTTGGATAGAGTGA
>JAOTRH010041754.1:0-53419 GCA_034768845.1 Heliamphora exappendiculata
ATTTATTAAATTTTATTTGTTACGCATTTAAATACGAAAAGATGGTTTGATAAATCAGAATCTTTGAAATCGTGTACACGAAAAGATATTTGATTCTTTCAAATCGTGTGATTTTTAAAATTAATAAATTTATTTTAATTAAACAGATTTTTATAACCCTAAAGAATATTATAAAAATCTAAGTGGGAGAGAGAATTTATTTACAAATAAATTCTACGGTCTCCATCACCCGTTTATAGGTGATGCAATTAAACCCTGCGTGTCGGCCGTAAGGCCTTTCTTCCCAACCGACAAATTAATTGCGGTATCACCAGTAGAAACCTCCATTAGGGATAATTCTTGATAATTGTTAGTGTGGATCACTTCTCAAACTGAATAGTTCATTGTGAAGCGATTAATTTGGGATTTGGTGATTGTTCACAGTTAGCTGTATATAATAGTATCCTCTCCAACTGAGTTACTACTATTATATATTGGGCCGAAATTATATCAGTTACTTAATTTTACTTGGTATGATCAGTTGCTTAGATAGTAAAATTAAAAAGAATTGGTCTGTCTGGTCTTATGAAGGATAGTAAACGTCTTCCCAACGAGACATGCTATTCTCAGGTTGCCAGACTACTGGCGAATTAATTTTAAAATGGTAGAGGGAACCAAATTAAAATAAATTTAAAGTTTTTCTCAACATAATTAACAGTTTTTTTAATTATGTGATTCTTAGGATTAAAATGAATTTCAACCCACTCACTTCAATACTCAAATAAAACAAACTTACGGGACTGAATTTTGTTGACTGAAAATATAACTTGAATATAGTTTTAGTTACAAATAGTATTCCTTCAATATTAGAAAATGTGTTTGTTTATGAAAAATATTCTTCATCTAATCCGAAAGACATGAAGAAGAAAAATGTTCAAAAACAGGGAGACATGATTTTCAGGGTAGTTGGTGTGTGAAAGAATGGTGTGAAAAAGCCGAAAGGCAGATGTTTTCACTACAACCAGAATCGACACTGGAAAAAGTTATGTCGAGTATTTCTTATAAAGCAGAACAAACAGGGTAATTTCTGTTAACTGGTTGTGAAAATATGTTTAGCGGTGTTATCTACTGGTACCTGGTGTGTAGATGCGGGAGCCACTAATCATGTCCGTAATTTATTGCAGGGGTTCTAGAAAACCCGACAACTTAGTGATGGAGAGATTTACTTGCATATGGGCAATAATACAAAAATAATAGCAGTTGTAGTAGGAGATGTCACTATCAGTTTTGGTAGAGATTGAATTTTAATATTGAGAGATTGTCTTTATGTACTTGCCAGTAGAAGAAACTTAGTTTCTGTTTCTGAATTGGCTAAAGACGGATATTTGGTTTATTTTAATAACTCTGTGGTTAATAAGGATAATAAACGGGTTATCTGTTCTGGTACATTGGTGGATGATCTTTATATTATTACTCAAATCTCTCATACACTGCAACTGACTAAAACGAATAATACATCTATATTACTATATAAGAGAAAGTTTTCTTCTTTAATGAACCAAACGTTTCTTCGGCACTTACGCTTAGGTCATATTAATCTAAAAAGAATAAACAGACTGGTAGTAGATAGACCTTTGAGTTTATTGAAAGTGGAGGCACTTTCAGTTTGTAAATCTTGCTTAGAGGGTAAGATGACCAAGAGGCCCTTTTTCAGCCAAAGGCCATAGAGCTAAAGAATTGTTGGAGCTGGTTCATTCTGATGTGTGTGGTCCTATGAAAATTCGGGCTAGAGGTGGCTTTAAGTACTTCGTCAGTTTCATTGATGACTACTCAAGGTATGAATACATTTACCTGATGCACCGTAAGTCTGAATACTTTTAGAAATTCAAAAAATTCAAGGCGGAGGCAGAGAAGCGTCTGGGTAAAAATATCAAATCACTACGATCCGATCGTGGTGAAGAATACCTCTTTGGAGAGTTTAAGGACTACTTGTCATCATAGGGGATTACATCCCAGTTGATTGCACTTGGCACTCCATAGCAGAATGGTGTAGCAGAAAGAAAGAATATGACTCTTATGGAGATGGTAAGGTCAATAATGAGTTATTCATATTTACCAGATTCATTTTGGGGAGTCACTTTAGAGACAGTGGCTTACATTCTGTACATGGTACCTTCTAAATCAGTACCTTCTACTCCCATAGAATTATTGACCGGGCGTAAGCTAAGTCTGAAACACATTCAAATTTAGGGGTGTCCAGCACATATGCTAAAAGAGAACGCGAGTAAGTTGGAACTGAAGACAGAAATTTATTTTCTTGTAGGGTATCCCAAGAGAACGAAGGGTTGTCTATTTTATAATCCTAAGGATCAGAAGGTCATTATTAGCACCATTGCCTGATTCTTGGAAGAGGATTATATTATGGACCACAGGCGCAATAGAAAATTTGTTCTGGAAGAACTAAGAGAACATACAAGTAGCACGAAAGAGAAACCATAAGTCACTGATATTCCTTTACCTCGTTGTAGTGGGAGGATTACCGGGACATGTGTAAGTTAAGCGGAAGGGATTAAGGAATATCAACATGCCGATTAAATTAAATTGTCAGTAATTAAATTTAATTGGCGGGTATCGAGAATCTTAATGTGGGGAGAAATGATAAGCATTTAATAACAGGAGGTCAATGCAAGACGGTCTTGAGATTATAGGTCATAGTGCAATTATAGTTGTTTAGTGGTGTGAACTGTAATTCAGTATTTTTTGAAAATTGCAGAAATCGCTGCATTTTTTCATAATTGCAGAAATCGCTAGTACGTATCTGTGTTCCACTAGAAGTCTTACTCATAATTACTCTCCAGGTCCCTACTATAACCCTATATATACGCGGGTAGGCTGAACTAGTTTGGGATTGATAGTTTATATATCATTATTATTATGATATTATTTTTGTCTTTCAAGACATAAATATATCAGGATTCTACCGGTACGAGTTCTCAGAGGATCGTAACCCACACTATATTCGAGGATCGCGTAAGGGAATGCAGTAGAAGATCTAACTGGAGCTTCAACTCGGAATCAAGTCGTAGTTAAAGATTAGATCGACAAAAGATATTCTTCTAAATTAACTTTGGTTGCACGGGTTTATTTTTTATCGTTCGACATTAAAAGTTTTATCTAGAGCCCGTTTCTGTTTTTGCCCGTCCTATTAATTTTTTATCGAAAATTATTTTTAAAAACAATGATCTTGGTAGTATTACTTCCAATAAGGAGATGGTACAACCCTCTTCATTTATAAAAGGGGATGAAACTGGCAGCCAAAGGTATGAAAAATTTGATGATATTTGAGCAAAAACTCTGTCAATTTGGTTTCTCTCTATTTCTCTTTATCAAAAAATAGTTCTAACTTCATCATCGGAGTGGCTTTCAGCAACTACCGTCGAGCAGTTCACATTTGTCGGCTTTTGCAAGTCACTACATCCATTGATGGGCTCATTTGGGCTGGATCCAACCCACCTATAAATTTAATATACGGTTAAACCCCCGTGCATTTGACGTCATTTATGGGAATTCTTCAAAGCCTTGTTATGAACCTCTAATGGCAACCCCATCAAAGGTGGTGTTTGTGTTAGACAATCATGTTTCGCCAAACATCGAAGAAAGATGTTGACCCTTGATGAGGAAGGAAAAGAGGCCTCTCCACAAAGTTGCGAGGTCTCTTCAGCAAAACCTTTCCAGGGAATTAGCTCTATATGCCGTGATGGAAGAGATACTATAGACACCCCAATTTGATTAAACTGAACCTCACCCATCTCAAATGCTTCCCAATGAAGAAAATATAGAATTATGTTTGAAGGATACTCTCAAGCAAGCAATGTCAAGAATTCAATTCAAAACCCAAGAAACCACCCAAAATCTTTAGGCCATGACATTCTAATCCACACGGCCGCCACTATTTTCATGACCCAACACCAAGTCGCGTCCTTACCTTAACGGCCGCTAACTTTTTGTGATCTCATAATAGGCCGCCACCTTTTAAGGTTACGATTGTCTCAGTCCGTACATTAATGTTCTGAAATCAAAGGAGGAATGTTATGATATCGATACTCTGTCGAATCCATTCATCGCCCAAAATTCTCGATACTCTCGATACCCATACACCTGATACTACACACTCTCGGATCGAGTTTGTGCCTTTTCTGGCATTGGTGAGGCTTTTGAAGCACGGACTACTTGGTAATTACAGTCTTTCACACCCGAGGGGACATCTAAGACGGTTGTCTACACTAGGTAATCCTAAAAAATCATGCCATTTCTTAAACTCTCATTTTCTCTCTCTCAGGGGTCATCACGATTAAGGTTTTCGTTTATTGATTCATTCCTTAGCATCTAAGTTATTTATATCAAGCACATTTTGTTTTTTTAATAATAATATGTAAATAATGTATGTGAAAGCATGTTCATATGAGCCTCTTTATGGAAAATAGTATGTTTACAACTTTTTATAATATGTAAAACAACATATTTCTAATGTGGTTTCGCGTTCACTGGCACATTGGATACCCAAACATGTTTCTGTGACCCCTAAAACTTGACGGCCACGACCTTCTGTTGTCACGGTTGTGAGTTATTTTGACCTTATTATTATAGCCGCTATCTTCATGGTCGCTATGTTTTCTTCACATTTCTCACTGCCGCAACATTTTGTTGCTATGGTCGTGAACTTTTTGTGAGACTAGTAGCCTAAAAATCATGTTTGAACTATTCTGTTACTTATTTTTAATGTTATATGTACCATGTGGAGAGACCCATGATATTGTTAAAGTAGCAGTTCAATCAAGCCTGGTTATTTTTTTACGTAATAGGTTCTGCCCATCCTATCTGTTTGAGTTCCTTTGGACTTTGAATGTTAAGAATCTCTCTGGATTTTTGAAGTACCATGGCCGTAACCTTTGGTTGTTACGGCCGCATCCTTTTTGACTTATTTTCTTACGACTACTATGTATTTTATCATGGCTACAAGTTTTGTTGCTTCTTTTTTCATGGCCGTAACATTTGGTTGCTACAGCCGTGAGCTTTTTGTATAGCCAGTAGCTTAAAAACAGTGTTCGAACCCCTCTATTCTTTTAGTTTGATCTGTATATAGCATGTTAGAAACAAAAATTGAATTACATGACCCATAGGCTTTTCCTTCTTTTCTTTAACTTTTATTTGCATGTTTTTTCATTTTGCTTTGCTCAAACAATAAATGTGGCATGATTAGAAATGACAACCAAGTTGCATGACCCTTAAGATTTTAGGTAGAAATCCTTTTTCTTCTTTGTTTTCCTTTGCACGGACTCTTTTCAATCTCTTGTTTGGTATATGTTACTTTTGAAAAGTTTAAAATAAGAACTAACATTGATAAAGTAGAGGCCAACCTTATGGTTGGGTGAAATGGGTGCCTAATACCTTTCCTTTTCGTAACTTAGCCTCCGAACTCTCTTTTTCTCTAGTTACATTTAAAAAGATTTGTGGCTTTCTTTTTATTTTTCTTGATTTTTCTCAAAAATCAAGTGGTAATTCTATTTTTTTAAAATGTACTTGGATATTTTGGATTTTCGTTTTAGAAGAAAATAATATTTTTTTAAAAACAATGGATATCCAATGCACCGTTTTTCCAATGCATCCGAGTCGAACAAAAATGCTCGTAGTTTTTCTAGTGACTCCGCTACAGACTGATTTTTCAGAAAAACAATCACAAGAGGGTTTAAGTTGAAATGTCAATAGTTTTTGTTGTAAACTTTTCATTGGTATTCACATTTACATTGTACATATTTGCATGACTGATTCTCAAACCCTTGCTCCGCCTACCCGATACCCTGGTCAGTTTATTGTCATGAGGCTATTCCGGAATGACAACAAGCTTTCTAACCACATGCTCTCATAGATGTGGCAAAAAGAGTTATTGCGTGTCGCTTGACTATGCCTTGCACCATTCCTAGCATGAGAGGTATATTCTTGATTCTATTCAAAAGGTACACTGAGTGCAGACCTACCAGCCTTATCCTGTAGCATATAGTTTCTTAGACCTCTTCTTTAGGATCAATAAAATCTTTTAGGATTATGTGATTTTCTTTATATAGATGCTTTTGATAGTTAACACCCCTTTTAAGATAGTTTTTGTTTTCTTGTCCTTTTGCCGACCACGGGTTGTTTTGGGTTTAGACCCTAACTAATGAGTTCTCCGATTTACACTAGTCTTCTCAGCTGCGAAACCCGAGATTGTAGCTCCATGTAGAGAAGAACCTATATGCATTTAGGCTTAATCTCTAATAGGAAGGCTTAGAAGGGTAGAATAGTCAAATTCTGTGTTCCTCATTGTAGACCCAGAATTGACCATGGATGATATGATGAGGGCAATTATGGACCTACAACGAACATTAGACGTGGTCAGTACAATAGTGAACAACCAGGCCAAGATTCAGACTGATCACTGCTAGACACAATCCAACTCCTACAGGCCCAGAAAATCCAAAACAAAGCTCAATGTCAGCAACTTAAAGCTCAAGTCAGCGATTTGTTGAGTTCATCTATCGAGAACGAGGCTCAATCCAATGAAGGGAGAACTAAGGTCGTAAAGATGCTAAGAAATCCTTCAATCACCATTGTATTGGAGGTAAAACTGCTAAGATCATTGTTTTTATAAATAATTTTTGGTAAAAAATTAACTGGACGAGCAAAAGCCGAAATAGGTTCCAGATAAAAATTTTGACGTCGAACGATAAAAAATAAAACCCGTGCAACCAAAGTTAATTTAGAAGAATACATTTTGTCGATTGATTCTTCAACTACGATTGATTCCGAGTTGAAACTCCAGTCAAATCTTCTACTATATTTTTTTATGCGATCATCGAACGTAGTGTGGGCAACGGACTATCGAGAACTCGTACCGACAGAACCAAGATATCTTTAATCTTGAAAGACAAAATATGATATCATGATATAAAACTGGTTCGGCCTACCCTCATATATATAGGGTTACAGTTGGGACCCGGAGAGTAATTATGAATAAGACTTCCAGTGAAATATAGATACCTACCAGCGGTTTCTACAATTTTCATAAAACACTGAATTACAGTTCACAAAACTAAAGAGCTATAATTGTACTCTGATCTATAATCTCAAGACTTTCTTACATTGAGCTCCTATTATTAAATGCTTACCATTTCTCCCCACGTTAAGATTCTCGTTACCCGCTAATTAAATTTAATTACTGATAATTTAATTTAATCGGCATCTTGATATTCTTTAAACCCTTTCGCTTAACTTATTTGACCGCCGGATAATCAAATCCACCTGTAGGATTCAGTCAAAACTTATAAGTTTCCTTAACGGGTTATCATCAATCACAATTTTTTGAAACGTGAATTCTGTCAATAATTAATATTTTTCATATAAATAATACCGCTATCCAACTCACTGAGAATATAGACCCATATAAGATCGCACCTTTTAATGAATCAAAATAACGAATATTAAATATACACAAATCAATAATTATTTCAGGATTAAGAGGATAAATACTATTCATAATAATCTTGGGGTATGAATTAATTTATATAGTCAGTATAAAATTAATTACCCCAAATTTTCCGTTCAATACACGCAAAGTGTACTAGCACATAGAGTCGGAACAATAGACGACGCTATTATTTGTTCCCTATAACCAAGACAGGGCTACTAAAACTCTGTGCTACAATCGTACCAATGGTATATTAATTTTCATCTAAACTGTGAACATAAAACTTATATTATGCAAGAACTTAAAGTCTGATCTTCAGTATGTAAGCCGTACTCTACACACCAGATTAAATACTATACAGAATATTAGACATCCATGCATAACAAAGAAATGATACACACAGATTGCTCATAATGATTCTAATAAAATAAAAAATTAATTTTATTAAAATAAAATTAAATACTAAAAAGATGATTTTCAGTATACCAACCCTAACAAAGGTCTCCTTTTATAGTGCTAAAAGGGGAGGAGGGGGCACATAATCAGCCTTAATTTTTGTGCCAAAAAGTATTGTCACTGTCGTCACATTTTTATCACGGTCGTCATATTTATTTGTTACGGCCGCCATCAAACTTCATAGCCATGAACTCTAATCGTCCATGCTGCAAACCTTTGGATAAGTTTAGCCGCAACTTTATTTTTTACAAATATTTTGACAGCGCTTCCCCTTTTTTCTAGTATATCCAAATCATTGCCAGGAACCTATAAGTAACTCGCAACACAAAAATGGGTTCACAAGGCAAGTTTTAACTCATGAACATACACCATGCATAATAAAAGATTTGAGTGAGCAGAAACATGTTTTCATATGTATGTAAAAAAGATGAGCATCCATAATATATATAATGTAATCCAAGAGGCACAAAGGCCTTCCCCAATCAAAACACTAATGTGTAGTGCATCAAGTGTATCAGCGGGCACGCATGCCCAAGTAAAGAAATTGGTGCGCATGCCTCCATGTACAAGAAATAAAAGAGAAAAGAAATGAAGAAGGAAGCAGTAAGGCTCATTACTCGCGCTGAGCCTTCTTTCCCCACACTAAACCCTAGTTATATGCAAAGCATTGTTTAGGTCCTAAGTTCATGACACGATTCTTACGTTTGTTAAGCCCTAGTGATCTAGACACCGCAAGCTCTAGTGTGCTAGGCAACCCCTCTTCCAAACCCTAGTCATATGCGAAGCGTTGTCTAAATGCTAAGTTCGTGAGATGATTCTTAGGTTTGTTAAGCCCTAGTGTTCTAGGCACTCCAAGCCTTAGTGTGCTGGGAAAACCCTCTTCCAAAACCTAGTCATATGCGAAGCATTGTCTAAGTCTTAAGTTCGTGAGACAATTCTTAGGTTTATTAATACCTAGTGTTCTAGGCACCCTTAGCCCTATTTCCCACACACCCTAAGCACTGGAAGGTTTTTGTTGATTCCCCTTTGTGCATCAACCCTTGAGCATATTGAAACTCTTATTTTGGCTTGATTAGCCAAAATTTCCTCTTATAGCCCCCTTTTGAGGTTTATGGGAAATAGACCTTAAACTCCTTTACCCTTCGGTCCTCCTTATGACCTTAAATTGACTCCCTGGTCCCATTCATGACCTAAGACTGATAATTGACGACCTCTAGTCCATGTTATGACCTTAAATGTTGTATATTTTGCATTGTGCCTGTTTGGTTTTTGAGTTATTCGCCATGTATCATGTTTAGCTTGTTTTCATCATATGCATTTTCCCACGAACTATGACTAGTCTGATCCCTTATAATGGGGTGTGTAGGAAGCTCGATAAAAATTCGGGTTCAACTACACTTGTTTGTATTTTTGTTTGTGCCTAAGATAGACGGTTTGCTCAAACTATTTTTCTTTGAAACTTTGACATTTACTTGCACCATGAATAATTGCAAGCTCTGTCAAAGAGGGAAAACTGTAGACACCCTTATTTGACTAAGCCGAATCTTAGGCACCCGTCACGAATGCTTTCCAATGACGAAAATATGAAATTATGCTCAAAGGATACTCACAAGCAAGCAATGTCAGGAATTCAATTTAAAACCCAAGAAACCACCCAAAACCTTCAGGCTGTGACATTCTAATCCTCATGACTGCCACCTTTTTCATGACCTTGCACCAGGCTGTGTCCTTACCTTAACAGCCGCTACGTTTTTGTGGGTTTCAAAATAGGCCGCCACCTTTGAAAGTCACGGCCGTCTTGATTTGTACATTAAAGTTCACGGCCGCCATGTACAATGACACAACGGCAAGGATTACACCTTTTTGGATAGGTGGTAGCATTCCAAAGGATATGTGTATTGCCTTGATACATATAAATGGGGGCTGTTTTCATAGAAATCAGAGGAATGTTCTGATACCGATACTCTTCTGAATCCATTCCTCGCCCAATATTCCTGACACTCCCAATACCCATATACCTGATACTACACACTCTTGGATCGAGTTTGTGGCTTTGCTTGCATCGGTGAGGCTTTTGGAGCACGGACTACTTGGTGATTCTAGTCTTCCACACCCGAGAGGCCATCCGAGATGGTTGTCTACACTAGGTAACCTTAGAAAATCATGACATTTCTTAAACCCTCATTTTCTCTCCCCCGGGGGTTGTCACGATTAAGGTTTCTATTTATTAATTCATTCTTTAGCATCTAACGTATTTATATCAAGCATGTTTTCTTTTTTTAATAATAGTATCTAAATAATGTATGTGAAAGCATGTTCATATGAGCCTCTTTATAGAAAATAGTATGTTTTCAGCTTTCCTTAATATGTAAAACAACATATTTCTAATGTGGTTTCGCGTTCATTGGCGCAATGGGTACCCAAAAATATTTTTGTGACCCTCAACACCTGACGGCCGCAACCTTTTTTTGTCATGATTATGAGTTATTTTGACATTATTATTACGACTGCTATCATCATGGTAGCCATATTTTCTTCACTTTTTTCACTGCCGCAACATTCTGTTGCTACGGTCGTGAACTTTTTGTGGAACCAATAGCCTGAAAATCATGTTTGAGCCATTATGTTACCTTTTTTTAATGTTATATGTACCATGTGGAGAGACCCATGATATTGTTAAAGTAATAGTTCAATCTAGCCTATTTATTATTTTACATAATAGGTTCTGTCCATCCTATCTGTTTGAGTTCCTATGGATTTTTTATGTCAAGTGTCTCTCTGGGTTTCTAAAATACCATGGCCGTAACCTTTGGTTGTCATGGCCATGTCCTTTTTGACCCCTTTTCTTACAGTTACTATGTATTTTATGACATCCGCAAGTTTTGCTGCTTCTTTTATTACGACCGTAACATTTGGTTGCTACGGCTGTGAGCTTTTTGTATGACCAGTAGCTTAAAAATTGTGTTCGAACCCCTCTATTCTTTCTGTTTGATGTGTATACAACATGTTAGAAACAGAAACTCTATTGCATGACCCATAAGCCTTGCCTTGTTTTCTTTAACTTTCATTTGCATGTTTTTTCATTTTGCTTTGATCAAACAATAAATGTGGCATGATTAGAAATGACAACAATGTTGCATGACCCTTAAGATTTTAGTTAGAAACCCTTTTCTTCTTTGTTTGTTTTGACATGGACTTTCTTCAACTTATTGTCTTGTATATGTTACCTTTGAAAAGTTTAAAAAAAGAACCAACATTGACAAAGTAGAGGCCAACCTTACGGTTGGACAAAAAAGGTGCCTGACACTTTCTTTCTTCGTACTTTAGCCTCCGAACCCTCTTTTTCTCTGCTTACATTTAAAAAGACTTGTGGCCTTCTTTTTGTTTTTCTTTGTTTTCTCAAAAATCAAGTGGTAACTCTATTTTTCTAAAATGTGGTTAGATATCTTAGATTTTTGTTTAAAAAGAAAAGAATATTTTTCTAAAAATAATGGATATCTAACACACCATTTTTCGAATGCACCTGAGTCAAACGAAAACACCCGCAAATACTGAAACTCTGATAGCCTTGAAAAGCAAGGAGTAAGACCCATTAGCTCCAACGAAATTCTCTCACTGTGACGATTTTAGATCCAATGGACAAAAAGTCAAAAGCCCCACCTCTGAAGGGCCTAAAAAGAACCCCTAAGTGGGGCGAATCGTGGAGGAGTTTACAATGCTCTAGATAAGTTTGAGTGTGAAGGAAACAACTACATGCCTCCGAGAGCAAGATGTGGCCGTGACCCTCCTAGGAAGAATAAAGGATCCAAGTCAACCACTCACGCCAACTCGAACTCACAATGGTAACTGTCTGAAGCGAGCGCACCCTTATGTTGGAGGGAAACTGCAAACATCATTGATTTGAATAAGATTTTTCAATGAAAAAAACTAGACGAGCAATCGCCGAAACAGGTTCAAAATAAAACTTTTTGATGTCGAACGATCAAAATAAAATCCGTGCCACCACAGATAATTAAGATGAATACCTTTTGGTCTTTTCTTCAAGTACAAACTTTGTTTTTCCGAGTTGAAGCTCTAAATAGACCTTCTACTGTATTCTCGATCCCGATGTGTTTTCCAAATGTAGTGTGGACTACGATCTTTCGAGAACTAGTACCGACAAAACCTGGATAACCTTAGTCTTGAAAGACAACTTATGAATTTGGTTCAACCTATTTGCAAATTTATAGGTTACAATGACCAATGGAGTAATTATGACATAGATTTCTAGTATGACCTAGATACCCTTCCAATGATTTCTGTAAATATGCAAACATCTCAGCGGTTTCTGTAATTATGAAAACCTTGTAGCGATTTCTACAATTTTCATAAAATACTAAATTACAGTTATACCACTAAAGAACTATAACTGCACTTCTAGCCATAATCTCAAGACCTAATTACATTGAGCTCCTATTATTAAATGCTTAATTTATCTCCCCACGTTAAAATTTATGATACTCACTAATTAAATTTAATCACTAACAATTTAATTTAATCGGTATTATCCCATAGTTTTCGGTGTTATCCCGTAATATTTAGTATTATTCTGTAGTGTAAAGTTTTATCCTGTAATATGCGGTCTTATGGTATAATCCGTGGTCGGCGGTTTTATCCCGTGGCTTACGGTAAAGTATGCGGTTTTACCCTGTGGTTTGGTCTATGATTTTACCCCATAGTATACGATTTTATCCTAGAAATGTGTGTTTGTGTACGGATCTTTATCTCAGTATTTGAAGTATGATTGCGGATTGTGAGTGCCAGCTATAGTCATCTGTACTCCATTTTATTGGAGTTAAGGTCTCTCGGTCTGAGAGGTTACATGGATTGCATGAATTGAATTATGGGACGGATAGACAAATTTTTAAATTATATTTAAGAATCGTATGAATCGCGATATAAAACCCTTTTTTAACTATTTTCAAGGCTCTTATGAGTGAATCAAAAAGATGATTTGTATCCTAGCTTTTCTATTTGCATGTGAAAATTATTTTAAAGGCTTGAAAGAGAGTCTAAAATTGTACCTTATTTTCCTAGCATGTTTAGCTTATACTGCATGCCTGTATAGTTTTTGCTGAGCTTTGGCTCACGGTGTGGGATTTCATTTTCTTCAGGTACCAGTCACGCAGGTTGATCTGGAGGTGCAGGAGAGGTGAAAGAGCTATTGTCTTCTTTTTTGTTTTTTTGTTATATGTATGTCGTAACATGTTTTCTCAGCGTTGGAACTGTATAATGTATGTCGTTTGGCAATTATATACAATGCATGTTTATTTTATATTGAGAGTGTATTGTCAGGTTAGTTATTTGTGGGTGTTTCATGTGAGCCAGAGTTTGGGGCGTGACAGATTGGTTTCAGAGCCCTGGGTTCGAATACATAAGAGCCGTGGGAAGAGGTTGCATCACCTTGTGAAGTTAATTGCATATGCTTGATTGCATGTGTTTAGACGCTTGATAATACGAATGTGCCAGCATGTTAGATTTGTGAATGATGTGTATATGTGAGCATGATGGTTGAATCTTAGGAGTGATAGTCCTGTCTTTGGGTGTTTGGATTAACAAAATTGGGAGCCAAGTTAGCAACGCGTTTAGCTGACATGATTTCTAGCAGAGAATCTGAGTAGGTTATCCAGATTGACGTGTTATTCTTGTTGGTTCTCCTTGGTATATGGGTTTTGTTTAGTATGAACCTATGTGCTTATGTGTTATCATGCTTACGTGGTTTATGCTATGTGTTGCATCTCATGTTCTGTCTTTTTCATATAGACGCGATATCCGTGAGGAGAGGACGAGGTCGTGGTCGAGGCCATGGCCGTGGTGCTGGCCAAGGAGATGTTCCTATCCTTGATGCTAGGGATGCAAATGCTCCCCTAGGACCAATAGACGCGAAAGAATTGTTGTGTGTGCTAGTGAGTTCTATCTAGCAGTTGGTTAGAGGTGATATTGTTAAGGAGAGAGAGAGAGTGCCAAAGGCTAGGGCTATAGTATCGATGTGGGAGTTCAGGCGCATGGATCTGCCTACTTTTGAGGGAGATCCTGATCCTATTGTGGCGACGGAGTGGCTAGAGCTGGTGACTTGGATCCTGGACGCATTGCAGATTGAGGAGGACGAGTTGCGAGATTGAGGGGTGCTCTCATGTGGGGTGGAAGTATGCTAGGACCATTGTGGGAGTCACATGGACAGCCTTTATAGGAGTATTTTTGGAGAAGTACTTCCCGACTTCGAAGAGGGATTTGTACAGGGAGGAGTTCTATACTATTACCCAGGGGGCCATAGACGTCATGCAGTACGAAGCAAGGTATATGAGCTTGTTCCTATTTGAACCGGAGTTGGTGAGCACAAACGAGCTGCGATCGATGAGATTTGAGCGGAGCTTGAGGCCAGCGATCAGGGAGCATGTGGTTGCGATGGGACTTTGTGTGTTCACTGAGCTGGTAGAGGCAGCAGCGAGGGTGGAGAACACTGTGATCGAGATTCGATCTTCCAAGGAGGCCAGGATACCTCAGGGTGGGATAGAGGCGCAGATAGGTGGGCATTCTAGCAAGAGGCAGAGGTCCTCTGGTATTAGCTTTCATCCATCTAGACCACAACAGTTCTCTACACCAGCACCATCAGTGGCTTCGTCGGGGAGGCAAGAGTAGAGGGAGGTCAGATGTTATCAATGTGAACAGTCAGGGCATCGTATGCCAGATTGCCCGCAGCCAAGGCAGTACCTAGATTCACGGTTGAGGTAGTCTCAGAGTTCTATACCAGATCAGTCGCAGGGGATGGAGCTGCTGATTTGCTATAGATGTGGTCAGACGGGGCATATCCGTAGGACTTGTTCCCAAAGAGAGGGTGCGCCGAGTACAATGGGCACACCAGAGAGGTCGTATGTGTAGGAGCGATAGCAGTATCCTGCAGTTCAGACTTCTCGGATGGCAGGTGGGAGTACATCAGTTATGTCGGTGCGGCAGCCGACAGCGCCGAGTTATGGTGGGCAGGGCAGAACGACACTGCCACGAGCGTATTCTCTCATAGCTCCTAGTTCTTCCAGGGCACTGGTCATGCCGGATGATGCAGTTATGCCTTCAGCGAGCAGAGGTACTTTTTGAGACTGTAGGCTTTGGGCCAGTTTCTTTGTTGTATCTATTTGGGAGTTGGTGATGGTTTTCATGGTGGTGTGCTGTGTTGAGACAACGGTTAGTGAGGATGTGAGGTTGGGGTGAGTTGAAGATCCTGTGTTTTTGAGATAGTTAGCCGCTGTTTAGAATGCCTGACCATGTTTGACTATATCCTAAGAATAGTTTGGCTGACCATCTCGTATGCTTGTGTCGATTGTGATCGACGTGGTTTCTTTTGACCTTAGGTTGAATTTTGGGGGCAAAATTCTTTTAAGGGGGGTAGAGTTGTGAGACTCTGACCCATTTTTTTGGCATTTTTCGACGCGCATTTAGCGTTTTTGTTTTAGCATGTTTAAATGTGTTTTGATGCATGATCGGGGTTAGATATGCATGCGGGGCAGATTTCTGGGGTCGTGGGATGTTACGGTGCGAATTTCAAAAAATTTAAAAAAAAGATATTTTGGAGGTCTATAAATATCTAGAGTTATATATTTTCGAAAAATATTTTCAAAACTTTTTTAGTAAGTTTTTACTTTTTTCTCTTTGCCTTCTCTCTAAGTTTTTGGGGGCCCAAGGCTCAGTTTTAAACAATCCAACAGTGGATCCTTGCTTTTGGCACGGTGGGCTACGCGTTCATCCAGATAGAATTCCATTCCGACGAGGCTCGATTTTTCACGTGATTTGAGGTATCGAGTTTTTAACTCACCGAGATAGAATTCTAGACCCTATTGCTGTATAAGGGTGCTACGTGTAATCGTGTGTGGTTTTAACGATTAGATTGTTGTAAATCTAAGTTTGTTTCAAAGTGGGGGTTTTGGGCTAAAAATTGTGTTTTGGCAATTTCGGTGGATTAAATCGGGTACCGATTGTTTCTTTCATGATTTTGAGGTTAAGCTTGGGCGTGTGTATGTTCGAGGGTGTTGGATGGGAGTTTAGAGGCTTCAATTCGAGGTTTGGAGGTGGAACCCGTATCTTAAAAATAGTTTCTAGACTTAGTCAGTCGACTGAACTCATAGGTCCAGTCAACTGGATCACAGTTTCTTGGGTTCAGTCGACTGAACTCATGGGGTCAGTCGACTGAACTGTGTGTTTGGCATTTTTAGTTTTTTCTAGTGTGTTTTTTAGTCGATTGGGGGTTGGGTCCAGTCGACTGAAGTTCTGGGTTGTTGGTTTTGTAGTTTTAGTTGGGTCTTTCGGTTTCCAATTGATTTTCAATGGTATTCGGTTGATTAATTATGGGGTTAGTCTATTGAAATACTAGTGAATGCCTTTGGGGGTTCGGTTGGTCGAGTTGTGGCATCGAGTATCATGTTGTGATCCTGGGTGTTGTGTAGGTGTCGTCTTCGGGGGTGGCATGCATGGCTAGATGCAGGTTGTAAGGGCACGGTTATGTGCGTGGTGCTTGCGCATTGTTGGTTGTGGCGTGTATTAGGGCCCGTGGAAAATTTGGAGAAAATGTGGTGTTAGTGACCTCGTGGTTTGAGGGGTTTGGTGTAGCCTTCCAGTTAGGCTTGGTATTGTGGGTTGCCGGTTGTCCCTGTGAGTGGATGTCGGGTTTTGTGACGGGTGATGTCACGGTTTGAGGTTATATTGCTATGTGCGCTTATAGCTAGCTTTATGCATTCATAACTACGGTTTATTATGCATGAATTATGTAAGTGAATTACATGTTCTGGTATTGTTACGTGTACCATAGTTGCACACTTTAAAACTCAGAAGTTTTGTAGGCATGGTTATGTGGAATATGAGGAATGGATGCATGTGATGCATGTTGCACGAGTTACAGGTGCGGTGTGAGTCGCATGTGTAGCATGTGACGTGGTTTGTGTAACGTAGTGACAGTACGTGGCTTTATGCATTTAAGCCCTGGTTTAGTATGCATGTGGTGATTCGATGTTATCCCATAGTTTTCGGTGTTATCCCGTAATGTTCAGTATTATCCTGTAGTGTATAGTTTTATCTTGTAATATGCAGTTTTATCCCATGGTATGCAGTCTTATTCCGTAGTATGCGATTTTATCTCGTGGTATGCAGTCTCATCCCGTGGTACGCCGTTTTATCCTGTGGTATAATTCTTGGTTGGCGGTTTCATCCTGTTGCTTACGGTAAAGTATGCGATTTTATCCCGTAGTTTGGTCTATGGTTTTACCCCATAGTATACGATTTTATCCCGAAAATGTGTGTTTGTGTACAGATCTTTATCTCAGTGTTAGGACTGTGGTTGCGGCTTGTGAGCGCCCATTATACTCATTTGTACTCCGTTTTGTTGGAGTTAAGGTCTCTCGATCTTGAGAGGTTACATAGATTGCATGAATTACATTGTGGGATGGATAAATCAATTTTTAAATTGTTTTTAAGAATCGTGTGAATCGCGATCTAAAAACTATTTTTCAACTGTTTTCAGGGCTCTTGTGAGTGAGTCAAAAAGATGGTTTGTATAATCGTTTTCTCGTTTACATGTGAAAATTATTTTAAAAGCTTGAAAGATGGTCTAAAACTGCACCTCGTTTTCCTACCATGTTTAGCTTATACTGCATGGATGTTTAGTTTCTGCTATCTTTGTTTGGCTCACGGTGTGGGATTTGATTTTCTTCAAGTACCGGTCACGCAGGTTGATCTGGAGGTACTGGAGAGGTGAAAAAGCTATAGTTTTTCTTTTTGTTCTTTTATTACATGTATGTCGTAACATATTTTCTCGATGTTGGAACCGTATAATGTATGCCGTTTGGCAATTATATACAATGCATGTATGTTTTATATTGAGAGTGTATTCTCGAGTTAGTTGTTTGTGGGTGTTTCACGTGACCCAGAGTTTGGGGCGTGACATACCAAATTTAGAATGTATACTGCTGTCTCTAATGCAAGTCCCCAAAACGAATCGAATAAGCCTAAATAACTCATCATAAACCTTACCATCTTCATAAGAGCCCTATTTCTTCTTTCTATTACACAATTCTGCTGCAGAGTGCCTAGTGTAGTCAATTGGGATATAATTCGTTCCGATGACAAGTAGTCCCTAAACTCTTCAAAGATGTAATTTCCACCACGGTCGGATCGTAGTGATTTGATACTTTTACCCTGACGCTTTTCTGCCTCCGCCTTCGCCTTGAATTCTTTGAATTTCTCAAAGCATTCAGACTTATGGTGCATCAGGTAAATGTATCCATCCCTTGAGTAGTCATCAATGAAACTGACAAAGTACTTAAAGCCATCTCTAGCCCGGATTGTCATAGAACCACATACATCAGAATGAATCAGTTCCAATAGTTCTTTAGCTCTACAGCCTTTGTCCAAAAAGAGCATCTTGGTCATCTTACCCTCTAAGCAGGATTCACAGACTAGAAGTGCCTTCACTTCCAATAAACTCAAATGTCTATCTTCTACCAGTCTATTTATCATTTTTAGATTAATATGACCCAAGCGTAAGTGCCAAAGAAACGTTTGGTTCATTAAAGAAAGAAACTTTCTCTTACATAGTAAATTAAACGTGTTATTCAATTTAGTTAGTTGTAGTGTAGGAGAGATAGGAGATACGACATACAGATCATTCACCAGTGTAGCAGAACAAATAAAATATTTATTTTTCTTAACAAAAACAGAGTCGTTAAAATGAACAATATATTTGTCCTTTATTGAACTAGAAATCAAAATTAAATTTTTTCTAATCGAAGGTTAATAAAGACAATCTTTTAAAAGTAAAATCTTATCTCTACTAAAAATAAGAGTGATATCTTCTACTGCAACAGCTACCACCCTTGTATTATTGTCCATATGTAGGTATATTTTTCCATCACTAAACTACCTGATTTTTTAGAATCTTTGCAAAGTATTACAGACATGATTAATGGGTCTCGTATCTACACACCAGGTTCTAGTAAATAACACTGTTAAATATGTTTTTGTTAGTCAAAGAGCTTTTTATTTTGATTTTGATGATTTTCATAATTCATTTTCTAAGAATAAATAAATTTAAAATGATGAGGAGAAAAATGACTTCAAGAGATTCATGGATGATCAATAGCATTTTTTTTGAAGATTACAAAAGGGAAGAAGAAAAAGAAGAGGTAAAAATAAACGAGTGAAGGAGAGAAGAGAGCAAGAAAGAAGAAAACATTTTCTTTAAGTTTCTTTTCGAAGATGAAGATGTAACAAGTTTAACATACATTTTTTTTTGGTTGAATGGGTTGGTTAATTGTTTGGATGAATGCTTACAAATATTTATAATGTTGGTTGGATGTTTGAACATATCAGTTTATACTTGAATGAATGCCCTATGTTTATATACCTGCTTGTGTATATTTTGTTCATATGCCTACGAGTGTTTGTTGGATGGTTGTTTAAAAGCATTTAAAATATTTGGTTTGAATGGTTTAAATAGATGATTGTTTAAATTTCATATGTCTTGGATGAATGCTTATATCTATATGTTTGTGCAACTTTGTTCATATATGTGATTGGATTTTAAGGATAAATCACTTTGAACATATTTGATATATTGCACAAAGTTTTAATAAATTCAAACTGTTTCTTGATCATTTGTTGCAAATCATATCAAAATTGTATGCTTTCACTCTGTTGAATGCCTAGCCATTATAATTGCATATATTGTTTAAGGTATATCGATAAGGGGAGAACCCTTGTTAAAAAATATTTTTAAATATTTTCTAAAAAATATTGAATTGGTTGTAATCATCAAAAAATGGGAGATTGTTAGTCCAATGGATTTTTATTTTGATTTTGATAATTTTGATAATTTATTTTCTAAAAATAAATAGATTTAAAATGATAATATTTTATATTTTTAAAATAAAAGTGTTAACACATTTTGAACAATTAATGTTGACACCTTTAGCAAAAAGAAATGACTTACCTCTCAAAAGGATTAAAACACTTAAGTATTCTTGCATGAGAATATTTTATGTTGAACTCAATTGAAATATAAGTCAAACACTTTTAAGGCAAAATATACTTTAAGTATATCAAGTGTGTCAATAGCTATTGAACAAATGGTTTGGCACCGTAACATTTTATGAAGTTGTCTTCAGGTATCAAATATTAGTGTTGACACAAACAAGTTTTGTGTCAACACAAATGAGCCGAAACTCTCAGGACTCAAAATGAGTCGACACGAATTCCTCTGTGTTGACACAAAAGTGCTTCACACTTTTGGTATCTGGAATTTTGAGTCGACACAAAACAACCGAGGCCACCTGCAGATTTTAGGTGTCGACACAAATGAGAAGATGAGTCGACACAAAAGCCCTTAGCCCTCCTGAAGATTTTTTGTGTCGACACCTTAATCTAAATGTGCCGACACAAAAGAATCGAGGTTTCCTGCAGAATTTAGTGTCGACACCAAAGGCAAGATGAGTCGACACAAATGGTCCTCCTCGGATGTTGAAGTTTCAAATGAGTCGACACCAAACCCAAAGGTGTCGATACCATGATGTTGGTGAGGTAGATTGCAGAAATCGTGTCGACTCGTCAGAAAACTTGTGTTAACCCAACCACCTGAAGATCCCTGCCCTAGACACGTGTGTCGACACTAAAGGGATTTGTGTTGACACGAGCGACAGAAATTCAAATTCGCGACAGACCTCAACGGTTGAATTTTTGATATTTATTGTTTCCACCTACCTCAAACGGTCATGAATGCACAAGATCTTATATAAGGAGTAACTTCTTAGCATTTACAAAAATCTGGAGACTTACATTTTACTATTCTATTGCTTAAATCAAACTCAGAATTCTCATGCTCTTATTTTTTGCTGAATCTCCAACTCTTGTTCCTTATATCTCTTTACTTTCTCATTTATTATAAATTATTTTTGTAAAGAGATTGAGTGTTTTACATTAATACTCTTCATTGATTGTATTCAATGTGAGTCACCCTTTATCCTTTGAGTGAGTGAGTAAATCTCATCAAAGAAGAGTTCAAGAGAGATTAGAAGAAAACAAGGAATTATTTTCGTAGGATCTTCTTGAAGCTGTGTTAGGCTTTTGAATGTGCCCGTAAATATTCAATTTACTCAAGCGAAGTCTTGAAATTGTAAAAGCTTGGAATGCGCTCGTAAAGCATTCTATATAGCGAAAATACTCAAAAAAGAACGTGAGCAGTGGACGTAGGCTTGGAAGAAACTGAACCACTATAAATCTTTAGTATCCGGTTCAATCTCTCTATCACTAACCTATTTAATATTTGTATTATTTTTTTCTTTAATTAAATTTCTATATTTGATTGCATTATTAAAAAAAATTTAAAAATATTTTTAAAATTGTTATTTATTTTTAAAGACCCAATTCACTTCCCTCTTGGGTTGCCAGGAACTAACAGTTTCAACCACTAGTGAATAGAAATTACTTGGTTTGTTCTACTTATTGAGAAAAATCAGATGCTGCTTTTTTAAATGCTCAAACTAGTTACAGTGATAACCCTTGTCTCTCGGCTTCTTCACACCAGTTTTTGGTCCTTTAATTGTTTTTGGACCTGTGGGTTTATGCCCGAGTATTACCAGAAAGGACAAAGAAGTGGAGGAAGTCGGAATCTTTCTCTCGATTTGTAGGTCCGATAAAGGTTCTAAGAAAACACGACGAAACAACATACCAAGTGGGAGTACCACCAGGGTTTAAGGAGCGACTCGGAGATTTGGTAAAGACCTTATGGCTGCAGACGACAATGCCGAGAGATAAACGAGGGATAATTGATCCACGCAGCTCAGATATCAACTTCGATGATCCGAAGACTTATGAAGAGGTACCGGTAGCCATCACATATAGAGCTCGTAGAGGGCGAGGGAACAATTGGTACGTGGAGGTTCAGTGGCGTTACTACAGCATTTACGAAGCGACTTGGGAATGCGAGGCAGTTGCCTGCTATTTTTGTCCACATTTGTTTGTTTAGGCTTTAGTACGCTAGGCGTTGTGCTTTTCCTTTTGTTTGAAGGTTGTGTGTGTGCCATGTAAATTTTTTTGAGAACCTTGTACTAGTTACATGTTGAATAAAATGTAAGTATTCATTGTTAAATTTATTATAAACTATTTCGAATTCATGAGCTATTTCATAACCTCAAACTAAAATCTATGTTGTCCCAAAAAAAAATGAAGACAATTAAGAATGGAAACAACCCCCTAATCTCGACACTCTCTTAGATGGTTAATAGACGATTAAGCCACCGATAAGTTAACTAACCCCAGATAATAACGCACTAGGAGTAGCTTAAGTCTGAGAAAACTCCGTTAAAAATTTCTTAACTTCACCCTTACGAGTTTCTTTTCCCAAAACCCTTGTATCAACTTCTATACCGGTTAGAGTTCTTTGATTATCTTTCCTTCTAATAGCACCGGTCCTCAACAATGCTACCCAGTAACATTCGTAGGTAATCCTTTACCACCATTCATTTCCTGACTTTAATACTATGTCTGACTGAAGCAATTTTGTGAACTCTTGAAATTCCAACAAGGGGACTTGACTTGGATGCTTGAATTGAAATACGTTAGGCCGACATAATTTCAGGGCAAATATTCATTTTGGCTACCCATTGCTTAGACATACTTTTTTTTTCAAGGTCCAACACTGTACATATTGATTCCGAGAGCATCCTCTTTGTAATATTCATTAATTGCTAATCTTTTGACCTCTCAACCCGGGTCAACGGTGATTGCTTTAACCATGACCCCATGCCTTTGAACCATTCGGGAATTCATTCTAAGATGACTCTAACCCCAGCGGCATTTTGTGCTTGTACCATTCGAAATCCTCTGCTAAACGCTTATCTAGTCACTACCTTATAGTCACCTTCTTTGAAATCAAAAAAAAAAAATTGAGCTGACCATCCTTATTGAACTCCACATATGTTTTTACCCTGTAATTTTCAAAACCCTGCCCCGTAAATCTATGAGCAGCAATGACGAATGTTAGTATAGTACATTATTAGGCTTCAACGGTTTCACGGAAGATTAGGACAATGCACGGACCCCTCTTAACGCCTCTTCAAATCACTAGGTAACCTTTCCTCAACATTACGACTCAAAATATCGTCAACGTCTGTGTTTAACAAGGTTTTGAGGACCAAGACCCCTGACTTTAGGAATGGTTAAATAAGGGTTTACTCAACTGATTACAACTTTTCAAAAGACCCGACAAATAGAACTATGCTATCAACAATCTACAGTTAGAAACAACAGTTTCACACTAAGGGACTCATGACATCGTTGTGTGACAAAGTTTAAACTTTCCTAGACTAGCTCATAGCGAACCCGCAAATCCAACAAATCAGGAAGCAAAAGATTTATATAGATTGTAGGAAAGTGAAAAACAAGTGACATGGCTCGAGTTTAGGACAACCATAGTATGCAAATAAGGAAAGAGGATCGGTACACATCATTAGTCACGTCAGCTTTTCTCACCAAAATGATAGTGTCCAAGTCCGGCTATCCTCACGTTCAATGAAGAATTTCTAACAACGATATGAGCATCAGAAGCTTGATGGAGAGGTTACCATCAAACCACAATGGATCACATGACTCGATATTTACCTCAGATGTACCTTTTACCACTATTCAATTGTCCTAGAGTGACCAACTACCGGAGAGAAATAATCTAGTCAATGGAATAGGCATCCAAACCCTACGTACCAATACGTGAAGGAACAACCGAAAAAGCTAAGAGAAACGGTACGACTCTTGGAAAGAATGGAATAGGAACGAGAGCATGTGACTACGGACTTCATCGTCAGGATTTGTCAAGATTGCATTACGAGCATAACGAAATTCGAGTTACAATAGGTCAGCTCATCAAAGATCCCTCGCTTTCTATTGGTTAAACCTCACGACACATCGGTAGCTACAAGTAAAGAGTATGTCAGAGAGATTTTACACCAACTTAAGTTCTCTACCATACCTAAAAAAGACCCGCATCTCGCCTGGATAGTCTAAACACCCGGTTCTGAACCAACAAAAGTATGCTAAAGGTATGAATAAGGGAAATTAAAGGAAGCTCTTATCTTCGGTCCAAACCTGCTTACAACAACAAGCTCCCAACTAGCTGTTACAACCATATGAAGTTTTATGTGTGAACAACACTGCGAGATTATCAGTATACGGAATAGAAGTAGAAAGGAATTGATTGGTTGGAATAAATCCCTACTATAATCGGAATACAATAATAGAAATTTATATCTAAACCAGAATTGTAGCCTTGTGTTAACAATATACGATAAAGAACTATAGGATCTTATTGGATAAGACTTTTCATGCTAGCAAATAGATTGAGTGTCGTGCTTTCACCTCATAAAGTATAACCAAGTTTAGTGACCCATTTTCCTTTTCATTTTCTTAGAAATAGTGGAACAGACGCAAAACCATGGGTGTTCATTGAAAGTAGGCGAAACTAAGAAGGAAGTGGAAGTGCCGAGCCTAGCAGAAATTTTGCAAGATCTAACAACCAACTTGGATCGATCGCAAGGGAAGGTACCCCAAGAAGAATCATGGTACATATCAAACCTAAGAGTACAAAATATCCCAATAATTGAGAAGAAGAATTTTTCTCAAAAAACTGAGGTATGGATTAAGGTCACAAAGCAATAACAACCAACAGTAAGAGCTTGTTATAGGTGCGACCAGCCAGGACATAAGATGATGCACTATCCGATGAGAATTGGAGAAGGCAATCAAGGAGGACCACTACGAAATAACAAAAAGATCATACGCTTGGAACCTTACTCTCAAGCTGACCAATGAGAACAACTAGGAAAAAGGACACCAAAATTAAAAATTTGTTATCACTGCCATAGGCTCGGACATAAAAGATCGGAGTACCCACTACGAGGAAGATTGAACTACAACCACCGTCAACCAGAACAGAGTTGTAAGGATCAAACAAACTTGTTGCAGCAAGGAACAAATGGTGTGAAAAAGGTGGTGCAACTTGACCAACCGGAGAGTGATGAGTGGAGTGTTCGCCATTCACAAGAGATAAACTCAACAATCTATTTCAATTAGAGTAAGTTTGGACATAAAAAGTTTGAATGCCCGCTACCAAGGGGAAGAAACTACAACATTCGTAAAAAGAGAATGAGTAGTTCAGGAAGGATGATGCAACTTGACCAACAAGAGAACCAATGGACAAGAAGCTCGCCTTCACAAAAGAAAAGGAGTGTTCATTAATGATCGAAGGTACGCCTGAATCAGCCAACTCTAAGATATACGTTAGATAAACTTGTTGCGTTATTCCGAGAAAAGATACGGTAGAAGGATGAAGGCTTTTAGGTCAGCTCTAGTCAGACAACTCCCGCGCCATGGATATTCGACGTAACCTTTAAAGATCGCATAGTTATCGATCTAAGATGTTAGAAAGACAAAACAACAATAGCTCAAAGTGATAAACGTATAAACCCGACCTTGTCCACACCCTCAATAATGAACAACTCAAGTAAACAAGAACACAGCTTTGAAGAAAATAAATAAAAGTAATCAGCCACAACCTTTCGTATGAAATTTCAAGGATAAAATTTATTTAAGGGGGGTAGATTGTAACACCCCTGTCTGAACCCTAGTAGTAACCAACAACCCGATCCGAATCCTAGTTGTAATAGCTCGGACTGTAACTACTCACAGAACGATCTAAGCCCAAACACTAGTATTAGCAACAGCTAATTGACGAGAACTTAGGCCACTACATAGACAAGGGAAACTCTAATTAGCCCGAAAACCCAAAGTAACACGAAACTCTAATTTGACCCGAAAATCCTAAAAAGAGACCAAATACTCAGAGGTAAAGCTCTAACACTTCAAGCCTTAAAAAAGCCTCAGAACAGCCTAAATAAAGTAAATAACATAAAATATTAAATTAAAAATAAAAAATTGCCATAACTAAGGTAAAATGACAATTTTGCCCATAGTACAGTAAAAAGTCCTAAAAATTTAAAATTTGACACATGAACACCTAAAATAAGATATTTATACATAATTAATTAATAAAATATAAAATAACAATAAAAATAACCAAAATGCCCTTGCATGGCCGGCGACCTAGGAGTATGTGACCCCAAAAGTCACTTTTTGCCTTTTTAAGTTTAAAAATAAGAAAAAAATGTATAAATTAAGTATTATTTTAACCCAGTACTTTTTATACAAGTAATATATATAATAATATAATAATATAATTCAACAAAAGCAAACAAATAATTATTTAAAGTCTCTACACAATAAATAAGTCAATTCTAGTCAAACTAACTTAATTTAACTTAAAAGCCTACACTTATTTATTTAATTGCTATCAAAATTATGATAAATCATGGAAAGACTAGATTAATTATAAATACATTAATATAATAGGTTTTAGTAGGTTTAGGTACATAAAATTAATATTTTATGCATTTAAATACACAAAAATGCACCAAAATACATTTAAAACCCTTTTAATGTAAATTCAGCTTTTGGTCTGCCCAAACTAACCCCAGTTGGCTTCCCCACCTGCAAAATATCAGAAATACATTTCTCAAAAAGAGGCCACCACCCCATGCAACCAATGGAGAATTAAAAAATTCAAAATTTTTCTTATACATAATAATTATGTCTCATTTATCATTTTCTATAAAAACCATCAAGTCAAACACCCTTTCCCCTTCATAAACATTCGGCTGAGAGTGAGAGAGAGAGGCTCCAAAAGTTATCTAAGTGTCCTGGGAGAAGAGGAAGGAGAGAAGAAGAAGAAGAAAGAAGGAAAGAAGGAAGAAGAAGGAACCAAGGAGAAGTCATTAGAACTAAGTCCTATTCTCTTACAACCATTTGATGATCCAACAAGGTAAGCAACTCCTTCAAACACTCTGATGTTCTCCCCCAAGACAACCCTCAATCTGTCTCTATAACAAACCCTAAGAAGATAAAACTAGAAATGAGTCAAAAAGGCATCGCAAGAGTGATTTAGGGACCATTCATGTATGAGTAAGCTTTATATGTATTTACATGTATTTATTTTTTAGCTTTATGGCCTAAATATATTCTGGAGTTTTTATTTGTATAAGTTTATAACATGCATGCAAAGAAAACATCTAAAAAATGCACACAATATAAGCTAAGCAACCAAAACCCTAAGTAGCCTGATTTTCTGGACTTATTCATTTTCTGCTACCGACTTTAAATAATCATAACTAAATGTAGAAAAATAGAATTAAAGTTATTTTCATGTCCAGATCTATATTTTTGAGTTATATTTCATACAAAATTAGTTTGAAGTGATTGCGTTGGGTAGAACTCCAGATATCTCATTTTTGCTAAAGAGTGTCAGATTTTGACTACTCTGAGTTGCTGACCTAGAAACCTTAAGTTAGAATGCGAACCAAGCTTAAGTCAAAACACAAAACTTGTAGAGGACATATTTATCTTTATTTTCACTAAAAATAAACCAAAAATACGAAGTCATGACGGGTTAAAACACTTTCTAAATTCACTGTTGAGATTCAATGACTGACTGACCTCTCTATCACACCTTTTTGTGAGACTTAAAACCTAATTGTTTTGAAGCCAAATACAAAAGTAGTAAATATGAAATTTTTAACTAATATATTAAACTAGTTACTGAGCAAACATCAGCCCAAAATACCCTCGGATGATACCCCAAAGGGTTTAAATATTCTCTGTTAAAAACACACTCTGCAGGCCCATTTTAGGCTGACTGAACCCTCTTTATAAATTGACCAAAATCTCAAATTTTTTACAAATAACATGCCTTAGATCAAAACATGAAATTTCTAGGGGGTATCTTAAAATAAAAGCTCACCAAAAATCAAAGCCATAGACCTTGAATTGATGCCCCAAAACAGTGGCCAACAGAGACTCAATTCTTATGTATTTCTCTATAAATTGCTGAACTGTTTCTACTAAAATAAAATAAATGACCTATTTACTTTAGGAATTGACCTTAGTGATAAACATGAAAGTTATAGAAAATATTTGTATGTAATTGGTGTTAAAATTTTAGAAATTAAATCAATACCTAAGTATTTCAAAATGCTGTCGCAACTTTAAAACTAGCAATTAAAACTTGTACCTAAAATTGGCTAAGTGTTTAAATGGTGTGTTGTTTATGAGGGTTGAGTATGTGAATCCTATATGAACTTTGTGAGTAATTAGTGTATGAAAATAATACTTTTAACAAGATGAACTCATGCCAACGGTTCAAGTCTATGTTTCTTAAGTTATCATTATGCTTCACACGCTTGTACTTAATACTTTAGCAAGTTGTACCATGTGCCATGTCATGTTTACGTACCATGCAATGATTAATTGTACACGAGAAGCATATTGCACGTCATTGGCATTTTTTCATTTCATCTTGGGTTATCGGAGTCCTCTTCGTATCTTTTGATTTGGTTGGGTGACATGAAAATCAATTATTCAGTGGTTGTGGATCTAGGGCGTCCCTGGTTGCCAGATGTGATATTGAATTGGAGATTTTGATTATAAAAAGGAGGTTTAGGCACCATGGGTTCGTCACTAGCTTTAATTTAGACTTTGGGTTGACACCTAATGAGTATCCTTGTTCTTTAGGTGGGACTGGTCGACCAGAAATAAGGATGGGTAAAATTGGATAAAGCTCGGTCCCCACGCCGTTGCCACTGAGTAAAACAGCTGTGGCATAAAGCTCGGCAATGAAAATTTACTATTCGCAACGAAGCGAGGATAGGTTAAGGTGATCAAGAGCCATCAAGTCTACTTTGTAATCCCCGGCGTGGAATTCATGATACTGTTCTGGAAGTACTTGGGGATTAGGCATTTGCATTGCATTCATTTGCATCACACACTCATTCTTTTGTTCTTATATATATTCATCATGTTTAAAACGATAAGTAGCCTGTAACTTAGCATTAGGTACTATACGATATGTATTGTGGAATATCTTATCGCAAGTTTGTTAGACGGTTTAGAAAATTTGCTTCTAGGCTCCAGCTCATGGCATTTATGCCACAGGTGACGAAGAGGGACCCTTTGAAGAAGGCGGGTTCATTGAAGGGGAAGAATTTGCAAAAGAGGGAGAGTGGCAGGAGCAGGTCGACCCCAACGACGTAGTTTGAAGACGTAGGACGTCTCTTTTTGATCTTTTTGTTCAAGTTTTCCACGGATATGATGTAACTTTTGTTAAACTTTTTGGATAACTGTACTTATTAAGTATTTTGAACAATCTCTATACCATTAATGATGTATTAGTTATCTTATGTATTTATGAACATTCAGCTAGAATGTCCCTTATTTATAGTTACATATGTCCTGACATACCCGGGGAACGGGGTGTCACAATTTGACCTTGGTGTTAAACATGAGAATTGTAGGATATATTTTTATCTAAATGGTGTTTAAAAATTATAACTTAATTCCAAGTCTAGATGCCCCAAAACTTTGTTGCCCTTATTAATTTAATACTTGATTTTGGCCCTAAAAATTGTTAAGTGTGATTCGAGCACCCTTTGCCATGAGGCCCGAGTTTCTGTATGATGACTTATTTGAATTAGTTGACTAGTGTTTCAAGTAAATGTATGATGATCTAGAACCCCTACTGTTATATTGAATCATATATTGAGAATTGTAGTTCATGCTTCACATACTTGTACTTTATGTTTTGTGTATTGTGCCATGAATATTGGCATGCTAAGTTAATGCCATGCTATAAATTGTTGCACTGAGATCAATGGTACACATTATGAGCATTGTCATTTGCTTCTTGGCATGTTGGAGTCCATCTGTGCAAACCGTTGTTGGGATGGGCTGTGTTGAGATCATTCTTCTTGGTTCTGCGTTTAGGGCGTCTCTGGTTGCCATTTTCGAAAATGATTTTGGTTTATACACCCTGGTGTTGGAAATGATTTTGGTTTGTACACCCTGGGTGCGTCCTCGGTGTTACAGAAATAGTTTATGAATATTATTGGGCACCATGGGTTCGTCGCTAGCATTCTGATTTCGAAAGTTTGGATTTTGGGTAAGTCAGAGAGAGCCTAATTTGGCTGGCCTAACCCCACTGTGATGGTAATTCAGAGAGAGCCCAATTACGATTGTCCTAAATCTCTCATCCTGGTACTTTGTATAATGTGAACGTTTCTTGAATTCTCTTAGACTTTGGGTTGATGCCAAACGAGCATCATTGTGCTTAAGGTGGGATTGTGGCGTATGATTATTTTGGATGGCTTGGAATAAGGGTGGATGATTATTTTGAATGGCCTAGAATAAGGGTGGATGATTATTTTGTTGGCCGCTCCCACGCCATTTCCATTGAGTAAACCAGCTATGGCATGACGCCCCGCTATGCGGTTACTATTCACAACGAGGCAAGGATAGGCTTGGTGATTAAAGTCCCATTAAGTCTAATCTAGTGATTCCCGGTGTGGAATTCCTGTTTCTTATCTAGGTGCATTTTGGGTTGGGCATCTGCATTTCATGCACGCATGTTTATTGACTTATCTACCATCTTGTCATAAATTTTTCTGTCTCTTTGACTATAAACTATACTGGGTGTTATATGGTATGTGTTGCGGTGAATTTTGTGCCGTGAGATTAGTTAAAAGGTTAGAGTGTTTTGTTTCTAGGCCCTGACTCATGGCATTCGTGCCACAGGTGAGGAGGAGTTCTTCGAGGAAGTCATCCTCGAGGGAGAAGAAGAACTGAAAGAACAAGGTTAATTTCAAGAGTACATGGATCCAGCTGACACATTCTGAAGAATCAAGATTCCCACTTTTGTCCTTACATGCAGTTTTTCCTATGCTTAGCGATTTTTGAATTTTCTCGATAAAACTGTAATAATTATGTAATTGTGGATGGTTCTGAACTCGTTTATTATGTATTGGCTATCGTATGTAAATATAAATGTTTGGCTAGTTTATCCCTGTGTTTATATTTATGTATGTCTCGACGTGCCTGAAGGACGGGGCGTCACAATTGGTATCAGAGCTTAGGTTTAGTGAACCTTCAGGACTTGGGTTATGAGAAACCACGAGTTTTGTAGCGTAGATTCTCTGTAGAAAGTCTATATTATAACTTAACAATTATAATTTTAACAATTTAAAACCCTTACCTTAAGTTTCCCTTTCTTTTAGGATGGTAGCTAACGCCGAACCAGCAGGAGTGTGGCAGGGTGACAAAGAAGATTTAGCGTGGTTTTTCCCTGGAGAGTGGTAGGGTAATGATGAAGAAGAGGCCGAAGAAGTCAGGGAAGGCAAGGATGAGGCCAATTACAATGCAGACAGCGAGGACGAGGACGAGGATGAAGAAGAAGGAGCCATTAGTTTCCAGTATGACAAGCTTGAAGCACCTGCACCTGAATCCGATGAGGATGAGGCTGTCGATATTGTTATATGCTTTCGTTGTTAAGACAGCCGAGGGTATCGCATGGGAGAAAGGGTGTACGCCAAAATTTTCTTGGGCAAGATGTGCTTATGGAGGAAACAAAAGAGCTTTCCCCATTTCGTAGGACTTGTACGAGTGCTCGAGAAGTGCAGTAGAACGCTCTATCGTTTGGACTTTCCCCCAGGGTTTAAAGCCCAACTTGGAGACATGCTGACCGCGAAATGGATGCAGTGCCAAAGATCGAAGGACAAAAGAGGAATTATCGATCCACTTGACCCGACCATTGACTTTAACAATTCAGAGATATATCAGGAGGTTCTGATGGCAATAACAAGCAAGATGAAGATGGGACCAACCAATACTTGGCATGTCGAGGTGCTATGGCGCAGCTTTAACATATAGACGTAACGTGGGAATGCGAGGTGACTGTCCGACATTTTACCTGCATCTCTTTACTTAGGCCCTAGCGTGTAGGCGCTATGTTTTCTCTTTTGTTTAAGTGTTGTAGTTGTTTGTGTGTTGTATGCATATTTTGCGAACTACTTGAAGAATCTTGTACCCGTTATGAATTGAGATGAAATGAAAACGTTGCTGTTAAATCTCTATAAGTAATTTTGCAACCTTGTATTAACTCCATAAGAACCCAAAACACAAGAAATAATCAAGAACATAAATAATCTAGAACTGAAACAATCTAGAAGACCATAACTCTCTTTTGTTTAGGATGGCTGCTAGGCGGCCAAATCACCGACAAGCTAATGGACCCATAGACAATGAAGTGTCGGGATTAGCCCAAGTGTTGCGAGAACTGGCCGCTAGCATCAATCGTCTTATTGTACGTGACCAAGCGTGGTTTTTCTCTAAGATGGGTAGGCAGCGAGCCCCAACGTTCAGAGGAGGAACAGAACCTAGGAAGGCAAAAGAGTGGTTGAGGGCAGTCAAGAAGTTGTTTAATTCTATGGGAGTCCAGGGTGAAGCAGACCGCGTAGCCTTGGTAGCACACCTACTAGAAGGAGAAGTGGATCACTGGTGGTCCTTAATTAACAACACGCTGGACATGACAACACTAGCTTGGGACTAGTTTGAGGACTTGTTCTTGGAGAAGTATTTCCCAGCCCCCTTTCGTCAGGCACAAGTTCATGAGTTTTTGGATCTTAAACAAGGCTCGATGGAAGTAACGCAGTACGTGAATTGTTTCGAGGAGTTAAGTCACTTTTCCGCAGCCCTAGTACCTGATGAGGAATCCAAGGCAAGGAAGATTGAGTGGGGCCTGGAGCCATCTGTTCAAACTAGGGTGATTTGCTTGAAGCTCCCTACGTATACTCAAGTAGTTCGAGCCGCTTTGCTCGCTGAAACCAATTTGGCCGATTCAAGAAAGATTTGGAACTAAAAGAAGGGAAGTACCAGCTCTAGAGGGCCGGTGAAGAGCAACAGAGTGTTTATTCCTAAGAAGCCGTACTATAAGGAGTACAGACAAGGGTAATCAAGGAATCCCTCCGCAAAACCTGTAATATGCTTCAAATGTCAGTAACCAGGACATATGAGGTATCAGTGTCCGCGTCTCACACAGAAGAATCGAAACAACTAACCCCAACAATGGAGGTAACCCCAGAATCCATTGCCGAGATACCCATAACCTGTTCAAGTTGCTAAGCCAGCAGCTAATCAGCAGAATGGGAGAGGAAGGCCATCGCATAATGGAAATCAAAAACCTTAGGGAGGTTCAAACAATGGGATAAGGAATGGGAACAACATGAACAACAATAGGAACCAGCCTATGGGAGGACGTATCTTTTCCCTGCAAGAGGAAGAGGAGGAGGAAGACACTCAGGTCATACAAGGTATGTTCGTGCTGTTTAATACCTTAGTAAAAGTGTTGTTTAATTCTAGAGCATCCCATTCCTTTGTTCTTAGAACCTCAGCCCTAGACCAAACCCAAAGCATTATCACACCCTTAGGAAGTCTAGCACGAGTAGATTCAGTTTGTAGGGCGTGTACGTTGCGAGTAACTGACACCCTTATGACTTGTGACTTACGAGTAATGGACTTTAATTAATTTGACGTGATTATGGGAATGGATTGACTCTCTAGACACCGCGCTATCGTGGATTGCCAATAGAAGAAAATAGGGCACAAGCAGAGGATGGCACTACTGTACGAATTCAAGGAGAACGACGTGAAGTCTTAACCCCGAGTAGTGCGAAAGAGCGTGAATCAAATAACTTCGTAGGAAGGTTAACCTGTCTTCTTGCTAGTGTAAACGTCTCATCATCCCCTAAGTTACCACGAATCGTGTGTGAATATGAAGATGTATTCCCGGAGGAGCTACCTGGATTACCCCCACACCGTGAGGTCAAGTTTTCAATAGAGCTCCAACCTGGAACTGCACCAATTTCGATCGCAGCACACCGAATGGCTTCTGCTGAGCTAAGAAAATTAAAGGATAAACTTCAAGAATTGCTTAGTAAGGATTTTATTCGTCTCAGTACATCGCCGTGGGGAGCACCGACATTATTTGCCAAGAAGAAGGATCGAACCTTATGCCTCTCCATCGACTACCGTTAGTTGAATAAAGTAACGATCAAGAATCGATATCCCTTACCCCGCATAGATGATCTCTTCGACCAGCTTCGAGGATCAACCTATTTCTCAAAGATCGATATACGCTCTGGATACCACCAGCTTCGAGTTAGAGAGGAAGATATTCCAAAGACAGCCTTTAGAACGTGATATAGACACTATAAGTTCGTGGTGATGCCTTTTGGATTGACGAATGACCCAGGATTTTTTATGAGTTTGATGAATAGACTTTTTCTACCCTACCTTGATCAGTTTGTAGCAATTTTTATAGATGACATCTTGGTGTATTCAAGGACTGAGGAAGAACATGAGAAGCATTTAAGGATTGTTTTGCAGAAACTAAGGGATTCACAACTCTATGCGAAGGTGAGTAAGTGTGAATTTTGGTTACATGAAGTGAAGTTTCTAGGACATGTGGTTTCTAAAGAAGGGATAGCTGTGGATCCAGACAAAGTAGAAGCCATTTTGGATTGGAAGCCACCCAAGAACACTTTTGAAATTCATAGTTTCCTGGGACTAGCTGGATATTAGCGAAGGTTTATCCAAGATTTCTCTAAACTGGCGCGGCCAATGACAAGATTAACATAGAAGGGAGTAAAGTCTGAATGGAACGATAAGTGTGAGACAGCTTTTCTGGAGCTTAAGACAAGATTGACGAGCTCTCCTATCTTAATCATACCTAAAAGGGAGGTTAGATATACTGTGTATTGCGACGTGTCGAATGAAGTTTTAGGATGCGTGCTGATGCAGAACGGTAAGGTAGCCTATGGGTCAAGACAGTTGAAACCTCACGAGCAAAACTATCCTGCTCACGATTTGGAGCTTGCAGCCATGGTCTTGGCATTAAAGTTATGGAGGCACTATCTTTACGGAGAATAGTTCGAACTATTCTCGGATCACAAAAGCCTGAAGTACCTATTCACCCAGAAGGACCTTAACATGAGACAACGCCGGTGGATGAAATACCTGAAGGACTATCAGTTTACTTTGGACTGTCACCCGGGTAAAGCGAATGTAGTAGTTGACGCCCTTAGTCAAAAGATAAAGAGCACGATAGCTGGAATAGCAGTAAGGGAATGGAACATGATGGGAACGCTCAATGAATATCGACTCCAACTGTCGAAATCAGGAGATGGAAATTATTTTTGTCTAACCGTGGCAACGATGAATCTTCATCAGCAAATCGTGAATGCCCAAAAGTATGACCAAGAGTCTGAGTTTATTCGGAGGCACCTTATCACGGAGGAATCAAAACCAGGTTGGGTAGTCAATAAACATGGACATCTGACATACTTGGGTAGACTTTTCGTACCGAATGTCGAGGATCTAAGGAAAGACATCCTGAAGGAACGTCATCAATCACTCTTTGCGGTCCACCCCGGAGGAACAAAGATGCACCAAGACTTGAAGAGGCACTATTGGTGGAATGGCATGAAGAAGGATATAGCAAGCTTCGTAGCCAAATGCCTTACATGTCAGCAAGTGAAGGCCGAGCACCAAAGACCAAGAAGAACCCTTCAACCCCTGGAGATACCTCAATGGAAATGGGACCACATCACTATGGATGTTGTCTCTAGACTACCAAGGTCACCAGTAGGACACGACTCTATTTGGGTAATCGCAGATCATCTCACAAAGTCAGCACATTTCCTACCTATTCGAACGACTAAAAAATTAGAGAACCTGAGTCAGAAATACGTTTGGGAAATCGTTCTTCTTCACAGAGTTCTGTTATCTGTCATGTTAGATCGAGACCCGTGTTTCACCTTGCGATTCTGGCAAGGCCTACAAGCTGCTTTAGGAACAGAGCTTTGTTTTAGCACGACTTTCCATCCACAAATTGACGGATAATCTGAATGCACAATTCAAACACTAGAAGACATGCTTCGAGCTTGCGTCTTGGATTTCAAGGGAAATTGGGAGAATCACCTACCGTTGGTCAAGTTCGCCTACAACAATAGCTACCAATTTAGTATTGGCATGCCACCGTATAAATCTCTTTATAGAAGACCATGTCGTTCACTAATTTGTTAGACTGAAGTAGGAGATAATGCACTTTTTGGACTAGATCTTATACAAGAGACTACGAGAAGATCCGACTGATTCAGCAACGATTAGCCGCCGCTTTGAGCAGACAAAAGTGCTACGCCGATTAGCGACGGAGATCGCTACAATTCGAAGTAGGAGATCATGTATTCCTGAAGATCTAACCACGACGAGGAGTTATACATTTTGGCCGAAAAGGAAAGTTAGCTCCAAGGTTCATTTAGAGCATTCGAGATTTTGGCTAAAGTTGGAGAAGTAGCATATCGTTTGGTGCTACCATCGCAGCTTTCCAGTGTTCATCACGTTTTTCATGTGTCGATGTTGAGAAAGTACGAGCCTGATCTTGTGCATATTTTAGATTGGAATGAACTTCATGTTGATAGGACGCAACCTTTGAAGAACAACCTGTAAGGATAATTGATCAATGTGACAAGATTCTTAGAGGAAAGGCCATCCAGCTCATTCGAGTTATTCTGAATCACAACGGAATGGAAGAATCAACCTGGCAACGAGAGAAAGCCACGAGGGCAAGTTATCCCCAGTTATTCGTGGATTGAGGTACGATACAAAATTTTGGAGACAAAATTTATTTTTAAGGGGGTAGATTGTAATGACCCTGCTCGGACCCTAGTAGTAATGGTGAATAGTCTACAAGGCTATAGAACATGGAAGAGATTCAAAACCCTAACTCGAACTGAAAACTCGAAATTCGGCCCGAAAATCCTAAAAAGGTCCAAAATACAGACAATAAAACCCTAGCATCCGAGAGTCTCTTAACATTCTAAATGAATTAAATATAATGAAATAATAAATTAAAAATAAAAAATTCTCACAAATAGCATAAAATGACCATTTTGCCCTTAGTACAACAAAAATTCTTAAAAATTTAAATTTTGACATATGGATACCCTAAATCAAGGATTTAAGTACAATTATATAGTAAAAGACAAAATAACATCAAAAATATCAAAAATGCTCCTTAGTGGCCGACCACCTTGGGGAATGTGCCAAAAAGTGACTTTTTTCTTCTTTTTAACTTTAAATGATGAGAAATGCATTAAATGAAACATTATGATAATCCCAAACTTGTTGGACAAGTAATACACCTAATAATATAGTGTCATAAGTCAACAAAAGCAAACAAATTATTATTGAAGTTCATACATAACAAAATAAGTCAAAAAGTCCTATGTTGTCAAAATAGCTTAATTTAACTTAAAAGATTACATCTATTTAATCAATTGCTATGAAAACTATGATAATATATAGAAATACTATATTTCTCATAGACATACAAAAATAATAAGTCTCAGTAGAAAAAGACTCCAAAAAGATACATCAAATTAACTTTTAATGCATTTTCTTGCACAATAAGGACACAAAAATCGAGACAAACCCCTTGATTGATGGGAGATCAAATTTTATTCCCCCAAACAGCTACCTAGCTACTTTTAGTTTCACCAAAGTTAAATTCTAGCCATCAAAACTCACATCAACTCAAATCAAACTCAAAGCCTCATTTAATGATGTGAAGAAAAGAAAGCTTCTCGTGTACTTTTTGTCCCCCATGTATTCCCTAGCTTTGCCTATATAAGGTGCCAAACAATCTCTTCTCTGAGTGATATTTTTCAGCCAAGGAGAGGGAAGAAACCAGAACACTTTGTTCTTGAGGGTTTGGGAGAGTTTGAGGAAGAAGAAGGAAAAACTAAGGCGAATTTCGAAAGCTAAGTCCAAATTGATCCTCCACCATTCTTTGATCTCTCAAAATAAGTAAGTAAAACATCTAAATCTTGTATCTAATATCCCTCAAAATATCCTCCTACCCATCCCTTTAAACACTCTAAAAATCGATAACCGAAATCAAATCAAAAAAGCGTCGTAATTGGAATTTAGGGGCTGTTATGTTTGTGAATGTTATGAGATATTATTGTATATTGTTATCTTTAATATTTATGACATATAAGTTTTCTGGAGCCTTGATATGGAAGTTTGAAACACAAGCATGCAAAGAAATAGAGCAAAAATATGACATGACACAAGGAGAAGACCTAAACCCTACGAGGCTTGATTTTCTAGAACTTTGATGTTTCTGACCTGATATTTGAAATACCATAACTCAATATAAAAAATTGATCTAAGCATTATTTTTGTGTCCAAAGTTATATTTTTGTATTATCTTTCATCCAAAGTTGCTTTCAACTCATTGGCATAACCAGAACTCAAGATATTGCAATTTTACCAAAGTGTGTCATTTTCTGATTAGTCAACAGTACTGACTTAGAAGCCCTAGTTTAGAATGAGATCCGAACTTTGGTTAAAACATAAAAGTTGTAGATAGCATGCATATCTATCTACCCACCAAAAATGAGAACAAAATATTGAGGTTTGGTAGGCCAAAACTCCTTTGAAATTATCTGTTAATTTTCTGCCCTCAAGGAACATTCTGTCACATATTTTTATATAGCCCAAAAGACCTATTTTTAATGATCTATTACAAAAGTGGTCTATATAAACTTTGTAGATAACATATTGATGTATTGTTTTGCCAAAACTCAGACCTTAAATCCTCAGGATGAAACCTCAAAATCATTTTAAACCCTCTGTCCAAATCCGACTCTGTTGAGTTTTGGCGGCCGATAGAACCTATTTTCTAAAATGGCCAAAACGTCTAACTTGTTTCAAACAACTACCCTTATCTCTAAACATAAAACTTGTAGGGAACTTGTTAAAGTAGAACATAATAAAAAATTGGCTTATTTGAACTTCATTTGATACCCCAAAATAGAGAACAACAGAAGCTAGTGTTTGGTAAAAATCTGGAGTAAATGCTGAACCATTTTTTCTTAGAATGAAATGTTCACCCAATTGTCTTAGGATTCGACCTTGGTGTTAAACATGAGAATTGTAGGATGTATTTTTATCTAAATGGTCTTTAAAAATCATAACTTAATTCCAAGTCTAGATGCCCCAAAACTTTGTTGCCCGTATTAATTTAATACTTGATTTTGACCCTAAAAGTTGTTAAGTGTGATTCGAGCACCCTTTTCCATGAAACATGAATTTCTGTATGATGACTTATTTGAATTAGTTGACTAGTGTTTCAAGTGAATGTATGATGATCTAAAACCCCTGCTATTATATTGAATCATATCTTGAGAATTGTAGTTTATGCTTCACATAATTGAACTTTATGCTTTGTGCATTGTACCATGGATATTGCCATGCTAAGTGAATGTCATACTATAAATTGTTACACTGAGACTAATGGTATACATTATTAGCATTATCATTTGCATCTTGGCATGTTGGAGTCCATCTGTGCAAACCGTTGTTGGGATGGGTTGTGTTGAGATTATTCTTCTTGGTTCTGAGTCTAGTGCGTCCCTAGTTGCCATTTTCAAAAATTATTTTGGTTTATACACCCTGGGTGCGTCCTCGGTGTTGGAAATAATTTTGATTTGTACACCCTAGGTGTGTCCCCGTTGTTACAGAAATGGTTTATGAATATTGTTGGGCACCATGGGTTCGTCGCTAGCATTCTGGTTTCGAAAATTTGGATTTTGGGTAAGTTGGAGAGAGTCTAATTTGGCTGGCCTAACCCCACTGTGATGGTAATTCAGAGAGAGCCCAATTACGGTTGTCCTAAATCCCTCATCCTGGTACTTTGTATAATGTGAACGTTTGTTGAATTCTCTAAGACTTTGGGTTGATGCCAAACGAGCATCCTTGTGCTTAAGGTGGGATTGTGGCATATGATTATTTTGGATGGCTTAGAATAAGGGTGGATGATTATTTTGGATGGCCTGGAATGAGGGTGGGTGATTATTTTGTTGGCCGCCCCCACGCCGTTGCCATTGAGTAAAACAGCTGTGGCATGACGCCCGGCGATGTGGTTACTATTCGCAACGAGGCAATGATAGGCTTGGTGATCAAAGTCCCATTAAGTCTAATCTGGTGATTCTCGTCGTAGAATTCTTGTTTCTTATCTTGGTGCATTTCGGGTTGGGCATTTGCATTTCATACACGCATGTTTATTGACTTATCCGCCATCCTGTCATAAATATGTCTGTCTTTTTTACTATAAATTATACTAGGTGTTATATGGTATGTGTTGCGATGAATTTTGTGCCGTGAGATTAGTTAGAAGGTTAGAGTGTTTTGCTTTTGGGCCCTGGCTCATGGCATTCGTTCCACAGGTGAGGAGGAATTCTTTGAGGAAGTCATCCCCGATGGAGAAGAAGAACTGGAAGAACAAGATGAATTCCAAAAGTACATGGATCCAGCGGACGCATTCTAAAGAATCAAGATTCCTCCTTTTGTCCTTACATGCAGTTTTTCCTATGCTTACCGATTTTTGGATTTTCTCGATAAAACTGTAATAATTATGTAATTGTGGATGGTTCTGAACTCGTTTATTATGTATTGGCTATCGTACGTAAATATGAATGTTTGGCTAGTTTATCCCTATATTTATATTTATGTATGTCCCGACGTGTCCGGAGGACGGAGCGTCACATCCCTAATCCAATTTCACAAACATTTCCCATTATACCATCCATAAACGTACAACCATCCATGTATTCATTTCTCATTTTGATTTCCATTTTTATTTCAACAAATAAAGTCTAAAATGTAAATTAGCTTAACTCATTAATTTTCATTAAGTAATTGAGTGACATTATCAATATTTTAACTATCCAAGTCATGCCAATAATTTAATTTGTTGAGTTCAGGATTTCACATTTCTTAACCTCCACCTCCCAATTCAATTTAACAAGTTATAAAATTCTAATAATGTCTTAATGATCGAAGATAATCACCTCATTCAATCTTTGTCTAATTTTAGTTATACATTTAAATATAACTTGTAGTGCATCAATTTTTATAGTTTCAAACATATTCCATAACTTCTTTTGTCAAGATGTGTTCAACTTCCTTGAACCCGAACCAAGTTACCATACAATTCTACACATGTAAATCGTGAACCTATAAGCTATTCCATAATTCTTTAAATTTTCCCCAATTAAGCCATCAATTTGAATCATCCAATTTAAACCAAGAAACCATATTTTATATTTAAAATTCATCAACATCCATTCCACCATCCTATTAATCATGTCTTAAGCACAACATTAAATTATCCACATTCACACATCATAAATCATTATCGCATTAAAGACGTGTAAGTCCATATTCATTTAATTAACCCCGGAGATTAAGTTTACAATTTGAGGATCTCACATTTTATTCATAACTTAGGTTCAATACCAATGTAGTTTTAACCAACCAATTTAACTCATACATCACGAATTCCATATTTCAAACTATGCAACTTAGACTTCGTATTTAAATCTTTGAACTCACGAATTAGTCAATTAATTTTTGAACATGATTAGATTTGATGACTTTCTCAAGTCTTAACTGCTGGCTACAAGTTAGCTTTCAAATTTCTTCACATTAACACGAGACTATGGTCTATGTGCATAACTTGTTGAATTTTCAAAGCAAACAATAAGTTACTTTACTTGATTACAGAATTCCAAATTTCTATGAACTCAAATTAACTTCGTAGGATTAAAACTTGTAAGTACGACCCATTTAAATCATTTGAAACAACAATAGGTGTTGTAAATATTACATTATTCTATATCACTTTCAAATCATAAGTCTTATCTTTAAACTCTATGCTATTCCCTTTTTAAAACATTCATTATATACACTCAACCAAATCTCACCTTCAGAATTTCCTAAACATATTTTCTTAGTTTTGTTAGTCAATAGTTACCCAAGACCGACCTGCCATGAGTTTCATTGTGTAAGTCGTGGATACAAATATATATACAATTTCAATGTATTTAAACCTTTCCAAATATATATATATATATATAAATAAACTAATTTAAATGTTTCAACTCACCCAACCTATTCAATGACTTACAGCTTAAATTCTAGTTAGAACCTTTAATTTAAAACAAATTTCAGGATTCTAAGTCTCAATTCTCTGTACAATGTTCGATCTCTACTGTATAGCTCAAATTCACACGTTGACCATCCATGTTCTTAGATTTAATATATTAGGTCACTTTCTAACATCGAACTTATTGCATCATTCCCTTATTAACCCTTCATTATGCTAAGTTTTCATTATAGTTCATTCCTTTGTTTAACCTTTCCAGTTCAAGAATTTAGGTTTTAAATACTCAAATCTCAGTCCAAGGTTAGGTTTTTATGGGATCATAAAGGAAAGGTTTTTATGGAATCATAAAGAAAGTTTCAACACAAATCATTGCAATCCACAAACATTTAGTCTAAACCCTACCTCGCGGAGCCTCCCATCTGCAGTTTTCGCCAAATTCCCCAAACTCAAAATTTTGGTCCTTGAAATTGATAGCTTCGGTTGTTTGGTTGCAGAACGCCCATCTTGGATAGCTTCAATCTCAACGGGTGGTAGCCAATTCCGAATAAGAGACTCCCAATTTTTTGAAAAATTAGGTCTCTAAACTTAAGCAAACCATGGCCAAAAAGCACGAAGAAGAAGAGCATGGGCGGCGCAACTGGGTGAAGAAGCTAAAACTCTTAAACAGCTGAATTTCGTCAAGCTCTAAAACCCTAGGTTTCGGTCACCATGGAAATTGGGTCTCTCATTGTTGGGTTGTGTAGATCTTGAGTCTTCCCCTTCAATTTGATGTTTGATCTCCCAATTCTGAACAAGGAGAATGCCGCAGCTTCCAGGGAAATTTTGAAACTTTCTTGGGCATTGTTTGTTGCCTTCGATTTGGTAACTCCACGAAAATTTTAGAGTGGAAGAGAAGGTTGGCTGCGGATGAAGCAAGGGAGAGAAAAAAGGTCGCTGGTAGGGAAAAGTTTTGGGGCTTTTATAGCTCAAGTTTCCCTACTCTAGAAATCTCCTTACTAGCTCTCATATTTTCTAGAACCTTCCACGAGAAAGAAATGTAAAAAAAATATGGAAGAAGAAGAGAAGGCATCGCGGCGGGAGTAACCCACGCAGTTGGGTGTGTTTGGCCCCTTTGATGTATATATTGTGTTTATTCATTTATATATAATTTTATATTTATTTTATTTTATTTATTTATCTTTTTTGATATCGTAGAATTAGTCACTAATTAATATACTCGAATCCCACACGTGCCACTGCATACAACGCGCACAATTCATCAAAAAAATTCATTTCTGTTAATTTAATTACCTCAAAAATAATTACCTGAAATAAAAACGTACCAAATCACTACACTTCCTAAGAACACCCTCAACTTTTTAAAGTTCTTTAAAAAGTTCTATCAATGAAAAGCTCAGCTTATTCATGATGTAGTTTAGGTAGAATTGCTTAAAGCTATCAGGCAGTGATTGGAGTAGGATATCGACTTGAGTTTTCCCGTCAATTTCATCTCCTATGTTCTCCAGTTTATTCAAAATATTGACCATCTTCATAACATGATTCCTAACTGGGGTGCCTTTAGCCATGTTTGCATTCATAAGAGACTTCATGGCCACTTGCCTAGCAGCACGATTTTGATCCCTAAATATTTCTTTGATATTCATAATCATGTCATAGTCACTGGGCATAGACTGATGCTAGTACTGCAAAATATTTGACATGGAAGCTAAAATGTAATAGCGAGCCATCTGATCAGCTTTCTACCACTTCTGATGGGCTTGGATTTTCTATTTGGTCACTCCCGCATCAGGTATTGGTGGACAAATATCAATTAATACAAACTTATAGTCCTCAACAGTTAAGACAATGTCCAAGTTCAGTTTCCAGTCAACTTAGTTTGGTCCCGTAAGTTTGTTTGTTTTGAGAATAGATGCGAGATGATTGAAAACTATTTTATTCCTGAGAATCACATAATTAAAAATAACCGTAAGTTATGACAAGAAAAACTTTAAATTTATTTTAATTTAGTTCCTTCTACCATTTAAAAAAAATTCGCCACTAGGCTAGTATACTGTGAATGGCATGCCTCAATAGGAGGATGTCTACTCTCCATTATTTGTCCAGATAGGCCAATTCCTTTTAATTTTACTATCTAGGTTATTAACCATACCAAGTACAATTAAATAGTTAACATAGTTTCAGTCCAGTAAATAATAACAGTGACTCAGATGGAGAGAATATACTAATTATTTACAGTTAAGTATTAACCACCACCTAATTCCAAATTAATTGCTTCACAATGAACTCTTCAGATGGAGAAGTCATCCACATTAACAATTATCTAGAATTATTCCTAAAGAAAATTTACACTGACGATACTGTAATTAATCTGTCCAATGGAGAGTAAGGTCTTACTACTAACACGCATGATTTAATTACATCGCCTAAAAACTAGTTACACATTTTTAAAAAATAATAATTTATTTATATTAAATATTTTTTCAATTAATTAATTCAAAATTCGAAATTAATTTTCATGTTTTTTCAAGATATCCGATTTAATAAAAAATCATCTTAAACGTGATATTTTGTAAAAAATAAAATATCTAAAAAAAATTTATTTAATTAAAAATTTTAATTAAAAAAATTAATTTAATTTAATTTTCTTTTACAAAATATTTAACTAAAATTAAATTTTTTGAATTAATTAAATTAACAGAAAAATATAAAATAGATATACATCATTCAAACAGTTCATAAAAATATAAATGTAAGATATGTATATATCCCGATTTTATGATTAAATCAAAATTTTGATGAGTTTCAATTTGCTATTCAAAAGATAAGCTGTAATAATTATTTTCTGAATCAATTTCTTGCATCTTGATTGCATCAAGACTATTTGATTTGCAATGATATATGAATATATCACATTTCGATCCTTGAGCATATCAGAAAAACGATCAAAATAGCCATGGACCACAAGCACCACCTTCGGCTAACCTAGCGCCGCCGATGTTGTCGCTATTGCCAGCTTCAGGTGGCTTTTGCCGCCTCCTCCGTGCTCCGTTTTCAATGTCATTTTTTTTTAAATAGCTCTTGAAAAATACTATTTTTCTATCAAAAAATCATAACAAAAATAGCCCAAAAAACAACCATAAAAAAGCCTCGAAACAAACTGCCGTTGCTACCATGTTGTCGCTCGTTTGGGCTTTTGTCGTGGGAGTTTTCGCTCCCTTTGTTTCTAAAAAAATAGAACTTATATCCAGTAATATGTTTCTTTGAAGAATGCCTCAAAAATAGTCCCTAAAAAGCTCTAAAAGTAGCCCCGAAGTGCCAGTGTCGCCGCCAGCCATGGCCACCGCTGCCCCTGCTTTTTCTATCACTATTTTGACCCAATTTTTTAATAATTTCTAGAGGGTATGTTAAGATATGTTTACTTTTACTTTATACCTAAAAAATTACTCAAAATAGTCTTAAAAACATTCCCAAAAATCATCAAAATTGGCCCCGAACTGCCGTCAAAAAAGCCGCAGGTGGTAGCTATTTTTAGTATTTTTTATAGTTGTTTTTAGACTTATTTTGTTGCTATTTTTAATGCATTAAACATGCATAGACTTGCTAGATAAAACGAATTTAAAATCGTTAAAAAATCACCGCGATCTGTGGCCCAAAAGTCCCAAAACCATTGTTGGTGCCACCACCTGTTCTTCGTGTTATTGGATATTCAACCTATTCTTAAATATTCTAAACTAATATTTAAAAATAAATAAAAAATTTGACAACGAAACCTTTGTCTCGTAAGCTCACATTCAATCTAAAAAACTTAAACTATCACGATCAACCCTCGTGATTAAAAAATTAATTGTAATCATTATCCAAACTATTCAATCAAACAAGAATAAAAAGATGATCATAAAATTAAGATTAGAATGCTTGCAAAACAAAGTTAGTACAGTTGTAAATCTACCAGACCCCTCGATAAATCATAAACAAAAAATAAAACGGCTCTTATACCAATTGTTGGAGGCAAACTGCCAAATCATTATTTTTGTAAACGATTTTTTAGTAAAAAATAACTAGATGGGCAATTGCCGAAACGAGCTCTAGATAAAACTTTTAATATCGAACGATTAGAATAAAACCCGTGCCACCACAATTATTTTAGAAGAATATCTTTTTTCATCGATTCTCCAACTATGAACTTTTTATTCCAAGTTGAAGTTCCGATCAGACATTCTACACTATTCCCTTATGCAATTACCGAACGTAGTATAGGCTACGATCCTTCGAGAACTCGTACCGACAGAACCTGGTCAATCTAATCTTAAAGACGAGATATAAATTTAGTTCAGCCTACCTGCACATTTATACGGTTATAGCAGGGACATGTGGAGTAATTATGATAAAGACTTTTAACGTAACCCAGATATGTATCAAGTGGTTTCCACAATTATGCAAACTTCTCAGTGTGAGACCCCAACCAAATTTTTTTTTCGGCGTTTTTCGATACGCGTTTAGTGTTTTCGTTGCTGCATGCTTATATGCGTTTTGATGCATGATCAGACTTAGATATGCATGTGAGGTTTTGTTCAAAATATCTTTTCCTTCCTCTTTCTAGCTTTTTAACCAACCGAAATGCTTTGCCTTTTCTCTAACTTCTCGTGGGCCCGGGGCTCGATTTTCGACGATTCAACAACGGATCCTTGCTATTAGCACGGTGGGTTACGCTTTCATCTGGATAGAATTTCAGTTCGATGAAGTTCGTTTTTGCACGTGGATTGAGACGTCAAGTTTTTAACTCACCGAGGTAGGATCCTAGACTCTCACTCTTTCTCACTCTAGCTTACTTTCACAAACACTTACAGAAAAAAATATATAACACAAGGAGGGAGAGGGAGAGAGTGCCGAAAATGAGGGTGGGTGTTTGGTCTTTTCAAATAAATTTTGTAGGACTAGGAAGCTCATGATGGTGTGTAAGGCCTAGGTGGGGTTAGTTCCATTCAAAATCTATGCATGTATGACAATACGTATATAAAAATGAGATTGAGTGTTTGGGGGGTAAAAGTGACTAGCCATGAAGGGTTTTTAGGCTCCAATTTTGAACTTTATTATGTTATATTGCTTTATTATATATTTAATGATATATATGTACTATATTATTCAAGAATTGCATTTAAAAATTAACTTAATATTTATTTTTAACTACAAAAATTAAAGATTTGAATTAATATAATAATTTTACGTGTTATATTTAGTTTTTACATCTCATTTCAATTATAGCATTATTTAAATGTGGTGGTTGGGCTAAATTTTAATTTTTGTACAATTTTCGTAACTTGATGTATATTTTAAATTAGTTTTATACTAGTTTAAATTTAATTTGATGAATTTAGATTTGAAAACTGAATTTCATGATTTAATATTATTTTATCATTATTTAATTATTTATATGTTGTATTAAATCTCTTTATATTAATATATAAGTTAACTCAAAGTTATATTATTAAATTAGATTGTTACTTTTAATTATAATATTAGGTTACTTGTAGAGATTTATATATGCACATATACATATATATAATAAGTTATCTTTTTGTTTATTTAGTTATTTTATACACTAAAATCACTTTTTACTTTTAATTATTATATATTAAAGTAACTTTGTCTTTTTATTTCTTGATTATTTTATTAGGTTATAGAGAAGAGTATAATTATATATATATATATATATATATATCCTCGTACATATATATACCTATACATTTATAGTGTTACTTTTGATTATTTTAATGAGAATTAAGTGTTGTAGAGAATTTGAGTTTATTGATTATTTTATTGTGTTTATTATAGAGATTCTTTTAACTATGTATGTATACTTGTGTATACAAAGCTTGTGTTGGAATTTGTGTGAGTTTGTGTTGTAGTCACATAATTAATTAAAAAATTTATTATTATTATTATTTTATTTTTATTTTTATTTTTTGTGGTTATTATGGTCATTATTGTTATGGTTCTTGTTATTATTGTTTACTTATTTATTTTTAAATTCTAGTATTGAGTGATCGTGACAATATAAGCTTCTACACTATAGCTATACTACAGTTGTTATTATTATACCTAAAAAGCGGGTCCTTACAATCTATCCCTTTAAAATAAATTTTATCTCCGAAATTTTGTGTCGTACCTTCGTTTGTAAATAACTGTGGGTAATTGATTCGCATGGCGTCCTCGCGTTCCCAAGTTGATTCTTCGAGTCCTCAATGTCTCCATAACACGCGTACGAGTGAAATAGTTTTTTCTCTAAGCACTTTGTCGCGGCAGTCAAGGATCTTCACCGATCTTTCTTCGAAAGTCATGTCGTCGTCGATTTGGAACTTCTCCCAGTTGAGGGCGTCGGTCGGATCAGGTTCATACTTCCACAACATTGAGATGTGAAATACGCTATGAATGTCTGTAGGATGAGGTGGCAAGGCTAAGCGGTAGGCGACTGCTCCCACTCTGGCTAAGATCTCGAACAGGCCGATATACCTAGGTGATAGCTTTCCTTTCTTTTCGAATCAAATCACTCTTCATCATGGCTGGATTTTGAAAAACACCTGGTCTCCTATGTTGAATTCCAAAGATCTCCGTCGTTGGTCGACGTAGCTCTTTTGTCGACTCTGAACAGTAGTAAGATGCTGCCAAACCAACTTGATCTTCTCGGTGGTTTCAAGCACGATGTCTAGTCCTAGCAAGCTGGTTTCTCCAGTCTCTGCCCAACACAAGGGCGATCTACACAATAAGCCGTAGAGCGCTTCGTATGGTGGCATACCAATACTGGCTTGGTAGCTGTTGTTGTAAGCAACTCAACAAGCGATAGGTGCTTCTCCCAACTTCCCTTGAAGTCCATGATGCAAGCTCTCAGCATGTCTTCTAACGTCTGAATGGTGCGTTCAGATTGTCCATCGGTCTTAGGGTGAAAGGCTGTGCTGAAACAAAGCTTTATTCCCAAAGTTGTCTGTAAACAGTGCCAAAACTACGATGTAAAGTGGGGGTCTCGATAAAAAACAATAGAAGTTGGAATCCCGTGCAGGTAAACTATCTCTCGAATGTACTTCTGGCTTAAGGTTTCTAAAGTGTCGGAGGGTCCAACTAGCAAGAAGAACACAGTCTTGGTTAGGCGATCCACAATAACCCATATCCAGTTGTATCCCTAAGGCGATCTTGGTAACCCGGTGACGAAGTCCATAGTAATGTGCTCCCATTTTCATTCTGGTATCTCCAATGGCTGTAGGGTTCCTCCTGGCTTTTGATCTTCAGCTTTGATTTGCTGACATGTGAGGCATCGGGTGACGTAGTCAGTGACATCTTTCTTCATACTGCTCCACCAATAGTCCCTTTTCAGGTCCTGGTACATCTTAGTTCCACCGGGGTGTACTGCGAAGGGCGATCAATGAAACTCTTTCAGGATGTTCTCTCATACTTCGTTGTTGTTTGGAATGAAGAGTCGACCTTGAAACATTAGGTACCCATGCTTATCCACTGTTCATCTAGGCTTTTACTCCTTAGTTATAAGGTGCTGCTGGATATACTCGGCTTCTTGGTCGTGTTTCTGTGCATTTAGAACTTGCTGACATAGGTTGGATGTCGCCACTGTCACCACAAAATAAGATCCCTCATTTCCTTCGATCGGTTGCAAGCAAAAATTTCCAAGTGTTTCCATCATCTTCCTCTCCTGGGCGGCGATACAGGCCAACTGGGGCCTCGTCTTTCTACTCAATGTGTTAGCTACTACGTTGGCCTTCCCGGGGTGGTAAGCCAAGGTGAAGTCGTAATCCTCAAGGTACTTGACCCAACGGTGCTGCCTTATGTTCTGATCCTTCTAAGAAATTAGGTACTTTAAGCTCTTGTGGTCTGTGAACAGTTTGAACTTCTCCCCGTACAAATAATGCCTCAAAGATTTCAGTGCAAAAATGACGGCTGCCAATTCCAAATTGTGAGTAGGGTAGTTCTGTTCATGCGGTTTTAGCTGTCTCGATCCGTATGCTATAACTTTGCCATTCTACATCAATACACATCCAAAAACTTTCTTCGACACGTCACAGTAGACGGTGTATCTGATGTCGCGCTCTGGTATGACCAAGATAGGAGAACTCATCAACCTTTTCTTAAGCCCCTTAAAAGATGTTTCGCACTTCTCATCCCATTTGAACTTCACTCCTTTCTGAGTTAATCGGGTTAAGGGCTTTGCCAACTTTGAAAAGTCTTGGATAAATCGTCGATAGTAACCAGTGAGGCCAAGGAACCTGCAGATCTCGAATACATTTCTCGGCTGCCTCCATTCCATAACTGCTTCAACCTTGGTTGGATCTACTGCTATCCCTTTTTCAGATACGACGTGTCCTAAAAACTTTACTTGATTCAGCCAGAACTCACACTTACTGGCCTTAGCGTAGAGCTATGCTTCCCTCAAAGTCTGTAGGGTCGTTCTCAAATGGTGTTCGTGCTCTTCTTCTGATCGGGGGTAAACCAAGATGTCGTCAATAAACACCACTACAAATTGGTCAAGGTACGGCTGGAAGAGTCTGTTCATCAGGCTCATGAACACTCCAAGGGCATTCGTGAGGCCAAAAGGCATAACTACGAACTCATAGTGGCCATATCGGGTTCTGAAGGCGGCCTTCGGTATATCTTCTTCCTTCACTCGTAACTGATGGTATTCGGATATGAGGTCGATCTTCGAGAAGTGTGTCGAGCCTCTGAGCTGGTCAAAAAGATTATCGATACGTGGCAAAAGATATCGGTTCTTAATCATTACTCGATTCAATTGCCTATAATCGATGCACAATTAGAGGGTTCTATCTTTCTTCTTAGCAAAGAGCGCTGGTGTCCCCCCTTGGTGAGGTGCTAGGGCGAATGAATCCCTTACAGAGTAACTCCTCCAATAGTTCTTTCAATTCTCTGAGTTCTGCAGGTGCTATGCAGTGTGGGGCAATAGAGATGGGGGTAGTTCTGAGCTGAAGCTCGATAGAGAAATCAATCTCTCGTTAGGGTGGCAAACCTGGGAGTTCTTCGGGAAAGACATCTTTGTATTCGCATACTACCTGTGGTAGCACTACGTTGGGATGAAGGTCGGTGCTAGCTAGCAAGAAAGCTACTATACCGGGGATATCAAGGTGTCGGGTTTGGTGTGTGGTCATCAACTGGGGGTCTCGTCGTTCACCCAGAATTCGTACAGGGGTTCTGTCTTCAATGCAAGCCTTAATCCTCTTCTGGTAGCAGTCTAAGTTCATAACTCGTAGGTCATAAGACAAGCTATTGTCCACTATACGTAGCGCGCACAATCTACATATGTGATCTACCCTGACCTGACTTCCTACTGGTGTGGCCACACATAGAGCTTGAGACAAAGGTTTTGATTCTTGGTGTAAAGATCTCATGCTTGCAGTAGATATGAACGAATTTGATGCACCGAAATTGAATAAAACCTTCACCAAGGTGTTGAAGAGTGCAAATGTACCTTGGATTACTTGAGAGTCTTCCTCCTCTTCTTGTCCCTAAATTGTGAAGACTCATCCTCCGTTGTTGTTGCGGTTCCCATTTCTTTTCTGCTGTTGTTGTTGTTGAGGTCCTCGGGGACCCTGATTGATAAGTCATACTGGCCTTCTTCTCTGAGGCTGCTGGTTCCCTACCTGTTGGGGCTGTTGATTGGGCAAGCATTGCCGTCCTTGCTGTTGTCGTTGCTGGTATTGCTGGTGCAGCTGTTGCCGATTCTGTTGTTGAGGTTGTTGCTGGTATTGTTGTTGGGGTTGCTGTTGAACTCAATTTTGTCAGAATCCTTGGTTATTTATCCTCTGTTCCTGAGGGCACTCTGACTTCTTGTGTCCTCGTCCACATCCAAAATAAACATAACCTCCTCCTTGTCGCTGCCCGTTACCTCTACTGGTCGGCTAGTTTCTTTGATAAGGCCCCAGATTAGGGTAATTGCGATTGACGCACTGGTCCACCGCGTGAGGTTCCTACACGATCCTGAATAATTTTTTGGGAATCAAAAAGTTCTCGCTCTAAAAGTACAGCGGTATCCACTACCTTTGCATACGTGGGTAGGTGCATGCCGATCAAACGTCCTTGGATGGCGGGTTTCAAACCCCACTCAAAGTGTCAGGCGCGGGATAGTTCGGTGGGAGTGATAGCGGTGACATGATGCCCTAGTTCTTCGAATCTGGCAGCATATTCAGCGACGGTTATCTTGCTCTGTTTTAGCTCCAAAAAGTGTAGAATCATATCCTGCTTTAGGATGTCAAGGATGTACTTCTAGGGAAAATGATCTTCGAACTGTGCCATGGTGTTGACTTCCGCAGGGTGTTTCCAACTCTCCTCTTCAACATTTCCTTGTACTCGCGACCGGTCATCCGCGGGTACTCCTCACTCACCTTTGGAATGTGTCTGATAACATCGCGCTCTGCCTTCCACCGGATGTTACCCTCCATCCGGGCAGAGTCGGTGGGAACAATGCGGTTAGCCTGGAAACAGAAGGGTCCTCAAGAGTCGAAGCTGTCATGTGAATCTAATGACGATAAAGCCGAGGGTGGGATAGATCTATCGAAAAAAGACGATCCCATCCTACAATGAAACAAGAGAACGATGTTAGTTTTTAGCAAACTTTTAGTTCAAAGCTTCATGTCTAGAGCATAATAATAAGAAGGGGTCTAGCCAAGTCTAAAAGTTCAAGTCTCAAATCCTAAGCCTAGGTCAACAGTCATGTGGGTAAGGGTTGAACCTAAGCTCTAATACCAAAGTGTGACGCCCCGAAACTCAGGGACATCTAGAGCGACAAATAGTTAATAATGGTGTGGAATAGTAATAAGCGATGAATATCCATCAAGCATAAAAGTAAGAATATCATAAAATTAAGGTTACAGACCCAAAAATAAAGCGCACTTAACAGAATTTATTAAAGAAAGTAGCACTAAGTCCGATAAGTTCAAAAATCAAGTGCAGCTGACTGGTAGAATTCTGGCTCACAGGAGCCACTGTTCCACCTCCTCTGGCACAGTGTGGTTGGTGAGAACTTCTGCGTCCTCAAAACCTGGAATAGAATGCCGTGAGCTAAAGCCTAGAAGGAAACAACATAATCATACAAATATTTCTCTAAATACAAGTTAACATATAACAGATAGGATGATAGAATAAATATGACAGTGAGCAATGATGAGAATGATGCAACCTATTTAAACTTTCTATACCAATTAAAACTTAAGTTATTCTAGGTTCTTCCGGCCTGGGGAAACCATCCTAAACCCCATGATCCCTATCATACTGACCAAATCTACCGACCGATAAAGAGCATTCCTTAAGCCATGTGATGACTACGTAGCGGACTAAGTGTCCAGCCGGGTCATCATTAATGGCAAGGGCATGGACAAGTCAACACTTCAGAAAGTATAACACTTAGAGAAAAAAAAATATAACACAAGGAGGGAGAGTGAGAGAGCGCTGAAAATTGG